>JAMZAV010006781.1:0-71399 GCA_024449915.1 Sweltsa coloradensis | reverse complement strand
AGTCAAAAAACAAAAACCACAACTAATGTTCCCCCCTTTTGCGTTCTCAACTCGTTTTTTTCGCCAAAACAGAAATATTCCAGTAAGATAGGGGCTTTTAATTTCCCTTTTGGAAGGGTTGCCATGGGGGGTTTTTTAAAAAGTTTTGACATTTTTGAATAAAAAAAATCCAGATTTCCTGGATGGTTATGGCATAGCTTTAATTTTCAAAACGTACGTACCCATCAAGGTTTCCCGCTGTTCTGTCCAAGGAGGACACACCTGACTACCGAGAGAAATGTGCTCAAAATAATTACATCACTCTAATGTAATACGGGGCCGGTTTTTAAAAAACAACGCGACAGGCAACACTTCATAGAGTGTGGATAAGTTAAATCACATATCATCTCTCGCATCTGACCTATTGACAGATGATAAATTTACGATGACGTGAGAAACTAGGGCGCTTTAACCGTTAGGTCCAATCACGCCGCCTGTGACATTGAAAGTTAGAGAAATGAGTTTATAATTATATTTTTTTCTAAGTGTATTCAAGAAAAGATTATGAAAGAGATGATGGCGATTGCAAAAAAAGTAGAATTTATTGAAATAAATTATTACTTTTTGGACTCATGTCTCGCAATGGATCTGTTAGTCTTTTGTAAAAAACAAGTGCGGATATCAATAATATAAATATACTTTATTTACATCCATGCAAGATTTGGTAATGATATTACCCAAAACCTTTCCCAGCAGTAATCATCAACACCTGAGCGCTCGCATTTGAGTTGGGCCAACTCAGCATCCCCTTTAAAGACGATTTCCAGAACTCGCCTCTAGTTTCAGGAAGAACATATTCCCCCACTCCCCAGCTGATGCGTGCGTGATGGACTTATCTCTTTCCTCTATCTTTTACGATAAGCAGAGCCATGTTCTGGGCCCGATTCTACCCGGGCCCAACGAGGGTTGTATTATTGCAGAGTTGTACTTGACTTCTCTGTAAAGACAGAAAGAAACATATCAAACATTTCCGTGAATACAATGCACTGACATTCTTTGATCAAAACATTAAAGTATCCTATACAAAAAATATATAAGGGGCTAAGCGCCCCTCTAGGCCTGACTGTTCTGAGTATAATGACGAAAACAAACCGGACCAACCTCAAAATTCCCAGGCGTTATTTTGTAGTTTCTCTTCAACAATTATGATACAGAATGTTTCTGGTGGAGGAAGGGCGGGCCAGCATCCCCCAAACTTTACGTATAACTACCCGGCACCTCCACCAGACACGACATTTCATTAACGAACAGAACGTTTTTAATGGTTTTATTTGGATGAGGGCGCGTCAACCTTTAAGTTCATAATGCGCTGCTCTTCCCTAGGGATGTGGTATTTTTTTTGGGGGGGGGGGATTATTGGATTAAGGCACGGTCAATCGTTAGGTTCACAATGCATTCCATCTCCATCTTCTAGGGGGGGCTCTAACCCTAGCCACCCCCCCTTTCCCTAGGTTAGGAGTGGCGGAAAGGGTTCCATCCTGGTCGAATTGCCACGGGTAAGGGGGGAAAGGGGTGTTTCACACGTCGCTGTCTCATACGTCTTTGCCCATCGTTCGTGTTGCACAGGCGCGCCCCAATAGTAGATCAAGCAATCAGCGTTAACTGTATTCCGAGGTTTTTGTCTAGTTTTCCAGATGGCTCGGTATGTTGACAACCCAAGATTCTTATAATGGAAATGGTTGGTCGTTCTAAAGAGGGAAAGTTCCGTCTGCTTGGTTTAACTTTGAGTTAGTTAGTTTGTTAGTTATTTGTTTTTAGGGGCTCTCAACGGTAGGGTTATCAGTGCCCTGTCAAGTGCATAGGAATCTTTCATATAGTGTGGATTACCATCATGTAGACTTCTTTCCAAGGGGAGGGACGTAAGGGGTGACGCGGGGGGACAAGGTGTGGGACAGGCCTGTGCTGGTCAGAACCACCCACAAGCGTATGGAGAGGGCAGGGGTTCCCCCAACGTCGTGGTCGGTCTCCGTCTGTGGTCATCGTCCGTCTGTGTTGTCATGTCGTCGCCGTCGGGGAGGTAATAAAAGGGGAAAGGGGAAAAGTTGGAGATCAGCTGATGACGCGAGTGCAAATCTTACATTCCGAGGCATCCGTCACCTGGGACATAAACCCTGAAAATATCGCCTAGGACGACATGAGAAACTGGGGCCCTTTTCCCAACCGGGTTAGGTCATTTTGCGCGCCTGTAAACTTTGACACTGTAAATTATATTTTAATGACGCACTATTTTGAAAACGTGACGCGTTTCTTCGACTGGCTGTCATTTTTTACACAAATACGAACATTTGGGAAAAATCAACCAAAATTTGCGGAAGAATAATATCATGAGTTGCAGTTTAAAATAATGCGGGTAATTTTCTGTGGGAATAACAGTATTTTGGTTCAATAACCTTGTGGACCCCGGGACCGGAGTATTAACAACGACTGAGCCAGGCAAAGTAAATTAATGTAATTCAGTCAACAGATAAAATATATAAAACATTGCGTGCACCATGGGGGTTTCTCTTACAATCAATGAAATGACATGTACATGTTTTTATTACAGTTTCATTTTAAATTTAACGGGTGTATTGTTTTCTAAGGTAATTGCAGAAAAAATATTTATTTTGAATTACAAACGAAATGTGTAGGATGTGAAATAAATTTGGGTTCATGAAATTTTTTTGAAAGAAATGTTGTATAAAGATTGTCGCCGTTATCATAATAATATTATAATAACGACTACATTTGATTGCGAGAGATAAAATTGCGTGCGCAAATCAATATTGGCAAAGTTGTTTCTTACGACGAAGTGAAAAAACTATAGCGCTTTAATCGGTTACAGGTCATATTGCGCTGCCTGTGATAATGAAAGTTGATGGATTCGTTAATGGTGTGTATGATGATTAGATAGTTTTCTGAAAGTATAGATAACAAAACAAAAATTATGTATGTTAATGAAAATAAAGAAACTAAAGAAATGTGTATGACGTTAATTGAATTTTATTAAATATATTATTATGGATGAGAAATTTAGGAAGATTGAGTGTGTGTGAAATTTCTTTATATGATTGGGAGAGCAAATTTCATGCGCAATCCAACATATTTGGTACATTCTGCTAGCATATGATGGACGGTTTAAAAGGTACATTTACATGTGTCACATATGGGAATATTATTTATTTATTTATTTAAATGATATTTTTTCGCCGCTAGGCGAGAAGGCCATTGTAGGGCACAATTCCCTCTTTAGCCTGTCACACCTTTCCTCTGGTTAAGATATATCCGTGAGTTGGACGTGTGTGGCCTATTCAAATTCTGGACAATATCACCTCTTCTCTCGATAATATTTGTCAATGTGGGCCGCAAACATGTTAAGTAATTCGGAACACACCACATGATGCCTGTTGTAAATCAATAGTCTTCGCTTGTGTCCACTGACTGCATTTATCGGATGAAATTCACCACAGATGACGACGACGTGAGATGCTTGGGGGCTTCAACCAGGTGGGTCTTATAAGTCCTCTTGAAATATTGTATTAAAATTTTTTTTTTTTATTTTATTTATTTTTTGTTTATTTGAATTAAGGACGAGTCAACCGTAAAGGTCCTAATGCACTATTCTAACCGGGGGGGGGGGAGGGTTCCATGCTGGTCAGAACCAGCCACAGGTAAGAAGAAGAAAGGGAGTTCTCACGTCGCTGTCGTCATTGTCTTCGTCATCGTTCGTGGTGTCATTGTCGTCATCGTCGTCGAGGGGTCGTCAAGGGAAGGGAACAAGGTCCCCTATGGTCGATTGCCAGAGCCTCGTCTCTATTTTCGGGGAGTAAAATACTACCCTTCATACTAGCTGATGTTTGCGAGGTGGACTTTTTCTCTTGAATCGCCTTTTACGATTAGCAGAGCCATGCTCTGGGACAATTCTACTCCGGGCCCAGATGTTTTTTTTATTGCCACTCTTGATTTTTTTATAATATGAGATAGGTCATATTGCGCCACTCTAGCCTAGGGGATGTAGTAAGCAAAGGCTTATGGTGGTCTCAAACAGTTACGGGAAGATTTTGTTGGTTCATTTGGATTAAGGACGCGTCAAACGTTAGGTCATAATTTTGCACCACTCTAGTCTGGGGATATGAGGAGTATAGGAGCCATGCTGGTCATTACCAGCCACGTTTAAGGGGAGGAAAGGGGGTTCTCACGTCGCTGTCGTCATCATCTTTGTCATCGTTCGTTGTGTCATTGTCATCGTCGACGATGAATCTTCAAGGGTAAGGGGCAAGGTCCTCAACGACGATTGCCAGAGCTTGCCTCTCGATTTGGGGACTAATATACTACCGTTCTTACTAGCTGATGTTTGCGAAATGGACTTTTTCTCTCGAATCGCCTTTTACGATTAACAGAGCCATGCTCTGGGCCAATTCTATCCCGTGCCCACATATTGCTTGTATCCACAGAATCCACATTTATCTTTAAATTGATAGCATGCTGATAAAGAAATAAATTTTATTTAGAGTCTACTCACTCAGTTATATAACTGATTTTCAGTGGGGGACAGTAAACCAAAGCGACCAAGCCAACCCTGTAGGCCCCTGAGTGTGTAGGTCGGTGACTTGTAGACCAACTGAATGACGACGTGAGGATCTTCTGCCGCCTGTGGTACCGCGGACAGATTAATATATTTTAATTTGTTGCTTATTTTAATGCTTTCCAGGCACTTATATAAAAGTAAACAAGGCAATTAAAACAAATAGTTAATTGATATTTATATATATATAAATGAATTTTTTTAAATTTAATTAATCTGTTATTTTTATTCGAGTTTTTTTGCACGAGTGTATTATGGTTTATTTCAGCCTAGGTTAGATTTGTGATAGAATCTATGTTTATACAATAAAGTCAAGTACTTGACTCCTCAACTTGACAGAAACTGATTTTTACTTTTTAAAAAAGAACGTTAATTAAACACCACATTACAAGTAACTTATAAGTTAAACCCATAACTTTGTTAAACAAGAGTTGATTCTTTGTGAGTTTGGCTTCAATGTAAATAGCATAGCTTTTAGTATATTCTCGTACCCTAAATATTCTTTTTTCTTAAAATTATTTATTTTTAAAATCGTAATAAAATTTAACTTTTGGGCCCTTTGGTGGACATTTGTTTATATTAAAACCATGCATTGTGACCAACGATTTAAAGAACATACTTTTGTTTGGAAAAAATCCTAGATAATTGCAATAATTTCCCTTTCCTACCTCCAAATACCTCGACCACTATAGGATTTTTTTTTGGATTAAGGACGCTCACCGTAGGTCATAATGCCCCACTCGACCAAAGAGGGGGGGGAGGAGGGGCCCCTGCTGGTAGAACCAGCCACGGGTAATATGAAAGGGGGGTCCACTTCGCGGTCGTCATCGTCTTTGTCATCGTTCGTTTTTCATGTCATCGCGCCGGGGGTCGTCAAGGGAAGAGGGAGAAGTCCCCAACGACATTGCCAGAGCTCGCCTCATGTTTTGGGGAGTAAACTACTACCCTTTCATACAAGCTGATTTTTGCGAGGTGGACTTTTTTCTCTTAATCGCCTTTTACGATTAGCAGAGCCATGATCTTGGCCCAATTCTACCCCGGGCCCAGACGGTGTACAATCCTAGATAATTATGCAATAATGCTCCTCTTTCTCTACACTACAATACACTCCACGACACTACTAGGAAAGAGTAAGAGCGTGCGTACGTAACGGTCGGAGTTTTTTTGTTGGAAAATAAGAATTCTTAGTTATTGCCGAAGGTGCATTGAGTGGATTCGCATATTGTTCCGCTTATCTGACTGCACACTGTCTAACTTCGTCACTGTTTTTTATTTTGTGGGGTGGATTAAGGACGCGTCACCGTTTGGTCCATAATGCGCCACTCTAGCCTAAGGGGGGTGGGGGGAGGAGGGGCCCATGTTGGTCAACCGCCACGGGTAAGGGGAGGAAGGGGAGTTTCTCACGTTCCGACGCACTTAGCGAGCGCTCCTTGGCGAACCTCTTCTTCCAGGTCAATGTCCTGGCTCATCATTCTGCAAGATGCAAAGGTAATGCAAGATACACGCAGCCATGATCAGCAGAGCGGCCGGGGGGGGGATCTATTCTGAGTTTTCAACGTGTTTAGCCTTCGAAAACGCCCTTTATAAGGAAATGGTCTCTATTTACCACCCTGGGCCGATTGATATCGTAGGTTTGAAATCTTTTCATATCAGTTAGGATCCTTATTGGTGATGGTTTTTTGCATATTTACTTGGTAGGGTACATGCCCCATCGCTAACAGGGGACCATCATTTTGCAAACTGATCAAATTCTTGCTAATAATCCGCGTATAGACGGGGAACATCTCAATAAACATTGGTCGTGAAATCGATCCCAGCCTTTATAGTACGAGACGTGATAAATCGGGTGCTTCACCGTTAGGTTAGATTGCCCGCCTGGTTTATTGAAAGTTGATGAGATGAAGTAATGGTAGAGTTTGATTATTATATTGGTTTTATAAGTGTATAACAAAATAAATATGAAGTAGTGATAACAAAAAACAAAATTTATTTATGTGAATGAAATAAATAAATAAAATGGTATAATGTGAATTAAATTTTGTTAACATAGATTGCATAACAATCAATGAGTACATGCGATGGTCACATACGCCTGTAGTAACAGTGAAATGAAATGATTTTCGTTTCACGATATGGCGCAGGTGAATCCAGTAGGGGCTTGGGGGGATTGGAATGTGTGACCCATCATGAACCACATTGCACCAAGAGAAAATAAGAAAATTTTTCCTTTGAATCTGTTCATATAAAGTATAGGTAATTTGGAAACACACCTTGTAAATTGGTTCTCTTCCTAACACCTGTCATAGTAATAATTTGGCTTCTCAACAGTTGCCATTTAATAATTCCATCTTCTTGATTTCAGCAACAACGTTTGTGGCACAAACGATACACGGGTCTCCAGGCTGCCGACTTGGCACAACACGGCAACGATCAGCAACTGATCTGTAATGTTAACCAATGGTAGGGTGGTGTATGGGGGTGTAATGCACGACCTATAGCAATCCCTCATCCCTTTTGACTATATTGCGTATCTCAAATCTCTTTTTGACACTCTAGTCTTAATTCCGATACATTCAAGGGCCGCGAACGACCACGCACCTTTGGCAGGGCCCATTTCCCGGGCGCGGGCCCCCTGGGAAAACGAGGGAAAACCAGGGACCTTTCCCGGTTTGTAAGTCCCAAGACGATCCAGAGGTATTCTGTCACATTTTCACCCCCTCCGCTGGTGGGAAAAGGGGTAAAATTAAGCGTCAACTTGTGAATTTTACCAAGAGATTTGGTGGAGGCCCCGGGGTCCGAGGTAAAAAGCGATTTTCGAAAACGAATTTCGCATTCGTTAGTAGATTTTTGGGAATGTGAAATTTCACACGCGACATATTTTTCTTACTAATATGAAAAAAGGTTTTGCTCCCGGCCCCGCGAGCCACGCGACCCTGGCGTCGGTGAAAAGAAGGGCCCTACCTGGAGGCCCCCCCCATGGAAATTTTCCAAAAACACGGAAAGCGGGGGTTTCTGTAAAATTTTCAGAACCCTAGGTGCTCGGAAAGATAAAAGACCAAAGAGTGTAAAATTCCGAGTGAATTTGGTGGGGGGCCCGGGGTCCGCAGTAGTTAAAAAATCTAATTTCACTCTTGTACGTACCCCGGGGCTAAAAACGTTGTTTAAGAAAAAGTTTTTTAAAGAAATGCCTTGGAGTAATAATATTATTTTGAAAATTATGTTTCCGAATCTCAAAAGAAAAAATCCCCAAAATTTCCGTACGTAAATGAAATACGTAATGCGTAAATTAATTAAACGTAATTGGAATTTGGAAAAGCCCATAGCAGAGTTTTTTACAACCTAAAGATTCTTGGAAGCCAATAACAAAAAGTTATCATTATTGTTTATCAAGATCAATTTCTGGTCTCTCTCTACGAAGTCCAGTTGATTCTTTGTATTTTTTACATCGTTAAAAGTCTCAAAATTAGATATTTTAAAATTGTGGCCGCTTTGCTCATTTGGTAAGAGCATACCCCGGTAAGCTTAGGTCCGGGTTAAAACCCCCGATGTAGTCACTTTTTTAATTTCTATCTAAAGTATCCATACAGCTCATAGTCGGCCTACTATAAAGCAAGGAAAAACATATATTTCCCACTCTCCCATACAGCAGCAATACTACTGGACTTTTCGAATTAAGTCCCAAAACGTCTGTAAAATGTTGTCCATTTTTAACTTTATTTGGGGGGGGGTTTATACAACTTGTAAGTGAACTATTTAGGCGATTCAGTTTATGTTTCATAGGGATATAAATGGGTACTGTGAATGTTTTTTAAATTTCATTCAGTTTTCCAAATTAATTCCTTTTTTTTCGAAATATCCATGCAATATTTTAATGGGTTATTTTTCTGTATCAAATCTCAAGGGTCAAAAGTGGCATTTTGGACCGTCCACCTGTCTGTTCTCATTCGATAGCATCATCAAGAAGAAAAGGGGGTGTGTGCGTGTGGTTTTGTTTTTAAACTTGGCCCAAAGCTTGGAATTTTATGCCAGAAGGATTTTAATACTATCAAAAGACTTAACTTTCTTTTTTCAGTATATTTTTTAAAAAAGTTTCACCTTTCATAGTAATGTCAGTAAATCCAACAGTCGGAATATTCTCAACTGAATTATAAGCATTCAAATTACGCGCATGTGCAAACCTGGGATTAAACTAAATTTAACTTCGACCTATCGTTTCGACCTTATCGTTATTCGTAATTTTCTGTTCGTCATAGTCACAAAAACAAAAAAAAACTCGCGCTCCGCTTTTTGTTTTCGGCGATTAAAAGAATTTATTTGATAAACATGCAACTTTGGTAATTGTGAAACTGGAAGTTTCATGTCAACGGGGGGACGAGAGAAACTGATTTTTATCGGTTTAATCAAAGAAAAGAGCTCGTGCAAATGGGGGATGGAAGGAGGAAATTTAAGGGTTAAAGTTACCTTTTTATTCCAAGTAAAAGCCGGGCTAGGTTTGGGCCCTATTCAAAATTGGGCTGGGCCTTGGCATATAAAGAAAAATCTTCAATTACGGGGCCTAGACCCAGTTCTTTTGGGCTAGTCTAGGCCTAAGCTGGGCGTACTCTACCCTAGGGCTGGGGCCCCAGCTTAACATTCAGCCTACTTTTACTGTGTGCAAGGAAAAGGCCCCCTTGCCATTGAAATTTGTTGCAATTTAATATAGCCTCTGGGCCAAAGCAGCCTAGGCCCCCCTAGATCGTGTCAAGCTATTCAAGGCTTACCCTGGGCCTACAGGCCGGACATTCATTTTGCCATTTCTTGAGTGGAAGTTCATGATTTTAAATTTTTTTTTCAGATATCCATGCGATTTTTTACAATTTCTGTAATGCCCTCATGAAAGAAGTGGTTTCTGCGGACACTAGAGCAACTTGGATTAATGGAAACATCTGTACGCACCTTTCGAAAACGGTGAAGGACCCCAAACACATGAGGGACATCGAAGGCAACTTGGCCTTCTACGACGAGTTAGGTGAAATCCTCGGTCGGGGGGGCCAAGATCAAAACCGACTAGAAACGGCGCTCGAGTGGGCTGGACAATTAATTCCCGGTACGTGAAAAATTGTTTGTTCCCTCGCGTATTTCACGTATTTTTAGTTTGGCTTCAGGCGGGGCCAAAAAAATTAAGGCTTTTTGGGTGGGCCCCCCCAAGGTTTTTTTAAGAAAACTGCCCATTAAAGGTGAAAATAAAACAAAGGTAGGTGGGCAATTCCACGGTAAGGAATTACATTTCGAGAGCAACAACACTTTCAAAAAAAATATTTCAATTTAAGAAACCCTTGAACATAATGTTTTAAAAACGACTTAAAGCTTTAATTAAACTAAATTTAGCACAAGTTTATTTTTTTTTAAAAAATTTTTAAAAGAGTTTTTAGGAGGTTTTTTTTCTGGTAGGGCCTACCCGGTAACGGGAATTTCGCGAAGTATTTTTTAAAACCCCGTAATGTTGGAATAAAATAATTTTTTAGCTTTCTACAACATCCGAACATAGTAGGCCTCTAACTAAATAAAATACCCCTTTTTGCAAAAATTAAATTTCTTTTTTAAACCCTTTTTTATTCGGTAACGGAATAGACCCTGGTAACAAAATTACCTGGTTTTTAAAATTTCATGAAATTTTCATTTTGACAATTTTAATAAAATTTTTAAAAAAAAATTGAAATTTTGTTAAAATTTAATTTCCAAGGAAACTCAGGGAATACAAACTCCATTTTTTAAAAAATCAGCGTTTTTTATAAGAAAGGTTTTTATAAGATTGGCAAAAAAATTTGCATCTCTGAAATATTATTAAAACCCCCTAATTGGTGCTGAAAATAGACCTTTAAAAAGTTCTTGTCGCCACCCTACACAGAGAGAATTATATAAATTATACTAAAAGGAAACTGATTTGGTAATTGACGATGGTGATAAGGAGAGCTTAAAAAGTCGATAGGGCACGTGACAAGAGCGAGAGTTTTGGGTAGATTTCATTTCCCCAAATTTTACGTCTGTTGAACGGCGCAACACTTTGGGGACCTCCCCCTCTTATTCTAAATTTATTATAATTTTGGGCAAAACTTTTGAGGAATAATATTTAGCAAACAAATCATTCCTCTAATAGCAATTTTTTAAAAAAAATTGACACAGCTTAGCTTGTTGGGGGGGGGCCTACAATGTAGCACAAATTTGAGGTTTGCAATTTGATGAAATAAAAAAAAAATATGCTTTACTTCTATCCTGTAGGTGAGAAAATACAAAACTAATAACGTATCAGTTTTTCATCAAAATAAAATAAAAAATTGTTTGGGGCATTTTTTACACTTTTTGATGTGAGCAATCATTCTAGTAGCTTGTTGGTAGGCCTACATATTGCCCCCTACCCGGTACAATAGTTTAAAATTATTTTTGTTCCCCCTCGGAGTAAAAAAACTTGTGACCATGAATATAAACTTCTTTTCCATTGTAGGACAGGTAACAGTGGTAGGGAAACAGTTTGACAAGATGCAAAGTGTCAAAGGTTTTATACTACCAAAATAACAAACTCAAACCCCATAGAATCTCTAAAGTTTTTAAAACAAACTAGTAATGCAGAAAGCCTTAAAAAGAAAGTTTTATAATTTTTTGAAATATTTCAAATTTCCCTTGAAAAATTCAACACTTTAAACTCAGAATTACACCAGCAAATTACCGGACACATTTAAATAATGCTTCAGTGGGTTAATCTAACTCTTAAAGATGGTGTAATGCAAATTTGAAAAACTTCAAAAATGTTTTGGGATTTTGGTTTTATATTTAAACGTTTTTAAGATATTTATTTTCGGGAAACCCAATTTCAAACCTTTGGTAACGGAATTACCCCAGCGAATGATAATTTTTTGATGCTTGCAATGGTAAAATCTAACCCTTTAAAGATAGTTTTTAAAGAAAAAAAGGGGGATTACTAAAAAGGGAGTTACTTTTTTAAAATTAAACCTGTTTTCAGAGCAATAGTGTTTTTGTAATTCGTTACCCCAATTCCCTTCCCAAAAAAATTAAGTAAAAAATAATATTTTTTAAAACTATTTTTAATTAAACTCTCCTTATTTTTTTCAACACTACTTTTGTTGGTCAATTAAGAAACAAAAAAATGATATTTAAAAAAAATTGATTTTTGGTAACAGAATTACATTAGAAAAACTGTTTTGGGAAAAAAGGTTAAATGGGTAAAAATTTTACAATATTTAAAAATTTTTGGATTTTCTTGTCAATACAAATGAAGTATTGAAAGGGGTTTTAAATGAAAAGTTTTTACTTAAAAAAATACTAAAAATTTTAAAAAACTAAAATAGGGTAGTTCTTTCAATGTTTCTAATCTGCAGTGGTATAGTGAAAATTAAAATGCATGCAAAAGCGAGAAAAAATATGATTTTTTGGGCTTTAAGTTTTTTCATTTTTCTGTAAGGGACACTTGGTGTGTGGTCTAGGCCTATATCTACGGTCAGCTTAGGTAACAACTTTGGGCTAATGTACAATCTCATTTTGGTAAATTTTTGCTAGCTGATCCCCGCCATCTTTGATGTTAAAAATTTTCCCTTTTTTCCCCTGAGTCTACCTTATTTATCTTCTATTTTATGATCCAAAAAACTTTGGGGGAGACACATAGTAAAATTTTGATGGTTCCCCCATCGCGGACTCGTCTTGCAGCAATGGCAGCACCGGCACTTACCAAGTTATACAAACACTTTTTAGCCCCGCAAGTCTGGCAGAGGGCCCACAGCAAGTACCACCCAGCCCCACCCAACAAAAAAGGGCCTATCGAGAGGTGTCAGCAGCTCACTAGGCCTACACACCTCAACTTGGGTGCTTGGGCATTCCCCCACCTCTCTGCGTCCCAAACACCCACTGAGGACCTATCTGCGTCGGCATCGCTACGATATATTTAACTATCACCACATTCCTACCTAATAAGTAAACTCGGGGATGAAGTAAAAACAAATCTGACTGTGTAAATTTGACTGTTTAGGGGCCTAAAAGGGAGTGAAAAATTGAAAAACTTTTTTTTATTTGCCTAAAATATACGTGCTAGTTTTTAACCACCCTTTCCCCTGTTTTAGGCCCCAAGGCCTTCTTTTTTTTTTAAATTTTTTATTCTAGGGTTTTGTTTCATTTAAAATTTCTTTTAAAAATTTGTTTAAAATTTAATTTTCCCTTTTTGCAAGACTGGCCTTACTAGTAAATTGTAGTCTAATTTTTATTTGATTCCTTGTAGGGCAATACCCAAGTCTGATATATTTTAATTGATTTCGAGTTTAAAAATTTTCCCCCTTTACAAAAATTTTAGCAAACCCTAGCAAGTTTTGGAAATGGGGGGTGAGCTTAAGTTGGTGAAAAAACCAATTTTCAGTCCCCCAAAAAAATTTTTTAAAAAGGAATCTGACAGGAAATTTAGAAAAAACAAAAATAGTAGGCCCAAATTCTCCGCTTGCTAAAAAAGATAATAACCCCAAAAAAGAAAAATTTTTAAACCCATTGTACTAAAAATAAAAGTAGGCCCATAGTTTTACCCTTTTCACTTTTGCGACGCATGGCCGAACGCTCTTATTTTAAACGCCATTTTTGCTATGCAAAAAACAAAAAAATTTAATCAAAAATAAGATTTCAACTAACCCACATAAAATTTTGTGAAAAGTTTGCCCCCCCCCCCCCATTACCTAAAAAATAACCCCCGCGGAAATCACTATTCCCCAAAAGTGAACCCCACCATATCCAATCAATCATTCTGGAAAAATCAACAACTCCGCGTTTCCATTATTAGGCACCCCCAGCAAACAGTAATTTATGACCATTAGAGGTCGGAATTTACATTACATCTCACAGACAATGTGTTTCGATGAGAAACAGAGATGTATGGGGGAGGGGGGATAATACTAAAATATTCTTTCATGTAAAGGGACACCACATTCACTTACTGTCAACGCTTTGATTCGATACACACACACAGGATGAGGGAAAGAGTACAGAGTTTGCTCATAATCCTACACCCTTCCTGACACTATTTACCTCACCATCGTGTAATCACTTTGTAAAATCTATGTATTGTACCTTTACTATTCTTGTTTAGAGATTGAAAAATTTGAATTTTTCAAGTTTTAAATCTGGGTGTGGGTGTGTGCTTCTGCTGTGTATGCTATACAGTTTAAATAAATAAAATAATATTTTTTCACAATTTTTGTAGCCTATAATTTATTAAAATTAAAATTTCCTTTTTTTTCGGAGCGTCTGGATAGCGCCGAAAGGAACAACGCTGAATCGATCGTATCTAGTGTACTTGTAAAGTTCCTGCTAATCTATTTAGCTCCTAACCCGATCGATTTGGTGTTATTCCATTCGGCGCTGTCCAACGCCCCGCCCCCTTTTTGTCCACATCCAATATCCAAGAAAAATATTGTTAAAATATTGCATCAATATTTTTGTGTGCCCATTGATTGTTTAAGTCAAATATCTATAGGCAGTATAAACAATGTTGATTGTTAATATTTAAGTGGAACGTTGTATGACAATCTTTCTTGTCAAATTCCGGGACGTTCGGATAGCTAAACACGTTTGCTAGTTGTAATTTAAGGATATCGGATATTGCCCGGATATTCCAAATGTTGGATGCAAATATTGTCAACACATTGAACAATATCAAATGCTGTGTGGGTTTTTGCCGATGTTTTCGAGATGAGTTTTGTCTATGTTCTCGCCTTTTACGATCGCCTGAAACATTATCCGGGCCAGCCGGACGGGGAACTACATGCTTGAAAATGTAGTTTTGTTTTTTTTTTGGATTAAGGACACGTCAACCGTTAGGTCATAATGCGCCACTCTAGCCTAATGGATATGGATAGGTCCCACGCTGGCTGAAGAAGGGAAAGGGGGGGGGGGGTTCCACGATATCGACGGCCAGAGCTCGCCTCTAGTGTCAGTGAGTAATATACTCCACTACATACCAGCATATTTGCGAGACGGACTTTGTTTCTTCAACGCATCATAAGAAAACAGGGCGCGTCAACCGGGAAGGTCAAATTGCGCCACTTATGGAAGTTATTTAATTGAGTTTGTTATGAGATTGATTTTTATATAGTTTTCGAAGTTATTAAAATAAAATTGTACTGATGATATGGCACAAAATAAAAATAAAATATATTTGTTTGAAATGATTTTTGTAAAGGCGCGTCATGTGTTGTCATAATACGGCACTATAACCTACCTGGGATATATGGAGTGAAAATCTAAGGCTGATCAAAACCAGCCACGACGAGTAGAGGTATTTTTATTTTTTTTGATTAAAGACGCGTCAACCGTTAGGTCATAATGCACCACTCTAAACCTTAACCTAGGAGGGGGGTGGGGGGAGGAGGGGCCCATGCTGGTCAGAACCAGCCACGGGTAAGGGGAGGAAAGGGGGTTCTCTCGTCGCGGTCGTCATTGTCTTTGTCATCGTTCGTGGTTTCATTGACGACATCGTCGTCGAGGGGTTGTCAAGGGAAGGGGGCAAGGTCCCCGACGACTATTGCCAGAGCTCGTCTCTATTTTCGGGGAGTAAAATACTACCTTCATTCTAGCTGATGTTTGCGAGGTGGACTTTTTCTCTTGAATCGCCTTTTACGATTAGCAGAGCCATGCTCTGGGCCAATTCTACCCAGGGCCCAGACGGGGAGAGAGGGAAGGAGGGGTAGTGTTGTTTCTCACGTGGCCGGCCAGAGCTCGCCTCTAGCTTTGGAGGCCAAATATAGGCCTAGTAGCAAATGTTTGCAGGATAGACTCTATCTCTATTCTCGCCTTCAACAATAATAAGAGCCATGATAGATTCCATACCCCTTAAAGATAAATTATCTCTTGAGAAACTAGGGCGTTTTGACCGGCTATAATTATGTCGTTTTGCTTTTCTATTATTTAAAATAAGTTAAATAATGCAAAGTATAAAATACATGGATTTAGGGCTCGTCAACCGTTACGTCATATTGCGCCACTTTAGCCCAGGGGATGTGTGAAGGAAGGTCCTATGCTGGTCAGAACCAGACACGGAAAAAGGGAGGAAAGGGAGTGGAAGCGTGGTTCTCACGTCATGGTCGTCATGGTCTTTGTCATCGTTCGTGTTGTACTGGTCGGCTTCGTTGTCGTCGTTGGGGAAGTCGTGAAAGTAATGGGGCTTGTTCCCGACGACGAACGCCAGAGCTCACCTCTTGTTTCGAGAAGTTGGACCGATACACTCCTCTACCTGCCAGCTGATGTTTGCGTAATGGACTTGGACATCCCCTAGGATTAACCACTCATCATCTCGAAAAGCGCACACTCTCTCAATATTGAAGGCTATGCCCATAGATCGATTGATGTAGCATATTTTTTCATACCCCTTGTTTGGAATGACCCAGACATACTTAACTTTTAGCTGATGCGTTTTTATCAAATTTAATTACATAAATTAGCTAAGCTAAGCTTGAAAGCTTTCGAGAACGTCCGCTAAGGCTCATACGTTGGTGGGGACGACGACGTTGACTCCACAGGTTGCTGAAGGGCCATGTCAACATTAATAAAACTCTTAAACAACGACGACGTGAGAGACCAGGGCGCTTCAACTGGTTAGGTCATATTGCGCCGCCTGTGATACTGAAAGTTGATGCGATGAGTTAATGGTGGGTTTGATGATTAGATTGTTTCCAAATGTAAATAAAACGATGATAATGATAAAAAATAGCAAAATTAAAGTTATTTACGTGAATAAAAATAAATTAATTAAAGAAATGTGTATTATGTGAATTCAAATTTATAAGTAAAATACTTTGGATGGGAAATAAGAAAGGTCCAGGGCTCGATTCCCGCCAAAGTCAGAAGTTTTTTTACTTCTGATTTGAGCTTAAGTCCATCGTTTAATTGAAATTATTTGGACTTACACTGTTCTAAAAATAAATATTTTATGATTTATTTATTTATAAATAATGTATTAAATAATTTCAATTTAACAATTAGTATACCTGTTCTACTAGTTTTAATTTATAATTAAGTCCATCAGTTCTAGACTTAGGAGTTTGTAAACGGTGACTTTGGAGCCGTCCTAGCAACGAAGCACATAATAAATTCAGTGTTGTTCTGAATCGGCCTTGTTGATTCTGGCCTTGATCCGCGGGTGTTCGCACTGTCCATACCACTGATTGCTATATTTCCTTTTAAAAATAAAATATCGATCTTTAGTTGGTTATTGCTCACTCGTCGATTGCGTCGGGGCGTGCAGGGTTGGCTTGGCCTCTTTGATTTCCTGTCCTCGACTGAATATCAGTTATATAACTGAGTGGGTATACTCTTAATAAAATTCATTTATTATTTATTTATAAAATCTACATAATTTGATCGGGAGAGTTCAAATTGCGTGCGCCAGGCATCATGCAAATAATTATTAAGAATGCGAGGTTTTTAAGCATAAGGCCGCTTTGTTGACATCGTGGACATCATAGCTCTCAACAATCACAACACATAGGAATTTAGTAAGGTTTTGTCTTAGGCCCCGATATCTCAGTAAGAAGAGCATCGGTTCAGTAAGCCGAAAGTTCTGGGTTCGATACCCAGTGCTGGCAAACTTTTACTACAATTGCTAACATTCAGTAATTTAATTATAAGTATATTCTTTTTAGTTGATTATTAATAGCAATAATAATTTCTGTTTTTATAATGAATAAATATAAATAACTTGTTTTAATATAATAAATATTATTTCGCTCTGTCCTAGTACAACGCACATTCATACTAGGCCTAATATCTGACGATGACGACGTGAGAAACTAGGGCGCTTCATCCGGTTAGGTCATATTGCGCCGCCTGTGATAATAAAAGTTGATGAGATGAGTAATAATGGAGTGTTTGATGATTAGAGTTTTTTCTTAGTGTCTAAATAACAAAATAAATTGATTATTATTATTATTATTATTATTATTATTATTATTATTATTATTATTATTATTATTATTATTATTATTATTATTAATTATTATTATTATCATCATTATTATTATTATTATTATTATTATTGAGTGTTTATTATTTTATTTAGTAGTTTAGTTTATTTATTATTGAGTCGTGAGACCTGTATACAAAAAAGGAGATCATACATCGTTTGCAAATTACCGCCCTATAGCACTGCTATCTGTTATAGAAAAAATAATGGAGCGTTACATATCAGATTGTTTAACTAGTTACCTATTTAAATTTGGAATAATAAGTGAAGTTCAGCATGGATTTCAAAAAGGGAAATGTACCCAGGATTTGTTACTAAAATTTTCTGATTTAATTAATAACAGCTTAAATAACAATTTGCATATAGTTGCAACTTTTGTCGACTTCTCCAAAGCATTTGACACTATAAATCATAGTAAACTTTTGGAATGCTTAGAGGTCATTGGCATACGAGGTACAGTTCTAAATTGGTTCCGCAGTTACCTAGAAAATAGAACGTATATGGTAAAAATAGGGAACACTTACAGTAAAACAAAAAATGTACTTACTGGTGTACCGCAAGGATCCATATTAGGACCGCAATTTTATATTATATACGTGAACGTCATTAATAAATATCTAGTTAAGTGTTTACTAATGATGTATGCTGACGACCTTGTACTACTAGCAATACATAGGAACTTGAGCGTCGCAACACAAAATATGAACACTGATTTTAGGAATCTACAGTGCTGGACTCATGATCGGGAACTAGTAATCAACGTTGAAAAAACCAAAATTGTTCACATATGCATGCCTTTAAATTCAAGTAGAAATGATGACGTTCAATTAATATTTCATGAGGCAAAGTGTATACATAATTTGAACTACAGTACCGACACCGCCTGTGAATGCGTACAACAAATTGAATCTGTGGCATACCATATGTATTTGGGTGTATTCATTGATCGTGAGTTTTCGTGGAAGCCACACGTGGACTACATTTGTTCGAAACTCCGCTCGTGTGCATATCAATTGTATAAACTAAAGCCTGTATTGTCTGATGATATGCTAAGATTAGTTTATATTGCATTAGCTGAATCTATTATGTCGTATGCGTTGCTCTCATGGGGAAGCGCGTCTTTTCATATAATAAACACGATGAATCAAATTCAAAATACATTATTAAAAATAGTTTGCCCTAAAAGTATTAGCAATAGCATCAAAGAAAAAGATGACGTTTTTGTGAATTGCTCTATACTGCCGTTAAAAGCCATGTTTAATTATCGGTTGGTTTTAAAGTATTATTTTAATAATGAACATAAAAAACCATATTTACATAATAAGGGAACGAGACTTGTTAGTAAAGGAAAATTCGTTGTTCCAATGCCCGAAAACAAACATGGTGAGCGTTGTTTACATTATCTTATACCTAAAGTTTTTAATTCATTGCCGGCTGAAATATTATCATTGGACAAAATTTCATTAATAAAGAATAGAGTAAAATTGCACTACCTGAACAACCTTCCTTCATGCTCAATTTAAGTCATTTTCAGTCCTATTTTCTAGATATTTATGTTGTTGAAAACGAATCTGTGTGGTAGGTAAAGATATCATTAATTTATAATTAGTAATTCCTGTATAATCTATTGTTGTTTGTTTTTGTAAAGGGTTGTAGTATTTATGTTTTGTAATTGTTTACCTATGAAAGCACCATATATTCATTTAATAGCTTGAATGTTTTTGATTTTGATTTTATTGTATTAAGCCTTACGCTACGAATGAGATGTGTTAACATTAATAATTATGTGACCCACTGATGAGCCATTTGGCTTAGTGGGAGGAAATGTATGTGAATATTGTTCCAAATTAGTTTCTTGCTTCAATAAATTAAAAAAAAAAAAAAAAATTATTATTATTATTATTATTATTATTATTATTATTATTATTATTTAATTTTAATTGTCATGACATAATACACGTTACACAATACAATTATATACCAGTCAAACAATTGATGGTAGTGAGAATTAGAGCATGCCCCAAACCACATAATAATATGTGTCTCACTAGCATTTACTTATATATACGTCTATTATGATACATAAATGATACAACTAAATAACTATGAGTGACATTCTACAGTGATGGATGCGCTTATTGTAATTGATGAGATTTGGATGATTGATGGTAATTTACACTAGCCTATACATTGTGAATGTATGTGCCTGTCTGTGCGTGTTGACTAGTGTGGTTGTCGGTGTGCGTGTGCGTGTGCGTGTGTGTGTGTTTTGACTTAGTGTGGGTGTGTGCGTGTGAGGGATATGTGTGAGTGTTAGTGACTGTACATCAGACTGCTTGACTCTCTTGAGGGAAGAATGACTTGCTTTGAAAATAAGTTATAATCTCTGCATTACTCTGGTCTTGGGTTCGAGTGCATTGTACAATGCGACAGCACGACAGAAGAACCCGTTTTGATTACTGCACGGTGCGGGCGAAAGGGGGGCACAGAGTTACTCCTCTACCATATCTGGCGGAACTATATCCCAATTGTACTCTCTGATGATGATAGTGATGATAGATGATAGTAATAGCAAAATAAAAGTTATGTATGTGAATGAAAATAAATAAAAAAGTAAATGTGTTTAATGTGAATTAAATTTGGTTAAATAGATTACTATGGATGAGAAATTTTGAACGTTTTTCGCCGTTATCATACTTCAGCTCACTCAAGTCACTCAAAATGCTAACACACACTAAAATACCTCGTGGTTAAAATCTTGAAAATATTTGTTTGCAAGTCACCACTCGATTCACCACAAGTCGGATGTTTTGTCTCAAGACTACCGTTTCGGGCATTTTATTTTGTCGAAATTAGACAAAATCACTTTTGCGAGTCGTCAGTGAGTAGTTTAACTCACATGTTTCAAGACTTGGCCTCCAGACGAAGGGCATGCTTTGGTTTATATAAACAAACACGAAATAGATGATCTTATCAGAACGACGTGAGTAACTAGTGTGCATCTAACTAGCTAGAGAATTGTCAGAAATATCGTTCAGTATTGTAAAGAAAATATCAAGGCTGCAGTGAATATAAACATCTGGTTTTATTGTTAGGAAGATCACTGTTTCTGTTGGATGTATCCATGCAAGTGGAGTCAATAAAGTTTTTCTTGTGCAGTTATATTAAAAGTATTTCTTTTATACTTTTAAGTTATTTAGTAATTTAAAACACCGATCCCGCTGACAGGTTATGGGGCCCAGAACGTGAGTTGTGTTTATAATTATAATAATCAGGAGGTGATAACTGGTGTGTTTAGACAAACAAAGTTCCTTTTGTTCTGAGCTGGTAAGTCTAGTGTGTGGGCTATACTAGACTAATAAGATGACGACAACAGGCAGTGAGGAGACCCGTTTGTACTAAGCTTGATGGAGATAATTACCACTCGTGGGCAATTAGGGTGAATGGACTATGCATGAAGGGAGGTTGCTGGGAGGCAATAACAGGGTTGAAATCTGAAGAAGTGGTAGAAATGAACAAGCGATTGAGACGCGAAGAAGGACGAAACTAGACCATGCAGCGTTGGCTATCATGTTAACTTCTGTTAATGATGCACATCTCGACGACATCGCAGAGTGTGAAACAGCCAAGGAAGCCTGGAATCATTAGAAGAGGTTATGTACAAGCTATGGGCTACTGCATCAAACAATGTTTCTAGAGGAATTAGTCCTTGCAAAGAAAACAGACACAGTTAGCATGCATGATTACATAGGTAGAATAAATGATTTAAACAGAAAAATCAAGAAGTCTGGGTCTAACCTTCACAGACAGGCAATTGTCATCTTTTTACTTGCTGGGTTTGCCACGTGATAGATACGGAGGTCTTATTAGAAGCCTGGAGCACGAAGAGAGTGTTTTAAACTACGAAATATGTGAAGGCCAAATTGCTCTTGGAAGAGAAAAGAATGAAGAGAGACAATGTAGATCACGAAGAAGAACACAAAGCCCTTCGAGTAACTAAGAGAGAACTGCAAGAGATTCACCAAGAGAGTACCCTAAGAGAAGATTCAGAGGATTCGTACCAGAACAACACCAGTGGCAGTAGGCCTAATAAAGGAAACTATCGAAGTTTTTGGTGTTATGCATGTGGAGGCAAAGGTCATATTGCTAAAAATTGCCCTAAGGTTTTAAGTGAATTGGAGAAAGGAGAGGCAGGAACTCAAAGAAGGCATCGGCTTCAGTGCACAAGGGAGTACATGCACTGACAAGCCCAGAGCAGTAGAACAAACCAAAGTGGAAGGAGTGTGGTTGTTTGATTCGGAGCCTCTGATCATATGACCCCACGCAGAGATTTGATTACGAATATCGTTCCATGTTCTGGAGAAGTACGAAGGTTAATGGTACACCCTTGAAAATTGAAGGTAAGGATCAGTACTGTTTGCACATTTCAGGTGAATGTGGAGGTTGGGATCTCGAATTTAAAAATGTTCTATATGTACCAGAGTTACATGACAACCTGATTTCCCAAGGAACTTTAGACGAGAAAGGATTCAGAATAAACTGCCTACAATGGAGTGTCAAGTGTGTTACAGGGAGAGAAAGAGATACTTCGAGCTTTGAGAATCGGCAAACTGTATTATGTAACCACTGAAGGAGGAGAATGTACCGCATCACTAAAGTCAGTTATAAACAGGAACTGAGAAAGGCGTCAGAGTAACCATAGGTATCTGGCATGACAGATTGGGCCATCTACACGGCGAAGCTCTCGGCAGAGATCGAACCATTATCAGAAGAAGTTAAAATAAAAGAAGAGAAGCCAATGATTGTGAAGTTTGTATCAGGGAAGATGAGGCGCCGCAAAGTTCCCAGATGGAGAAGGGAGGAACACTGAAGCACCTTTAGACAGAATACACTCTGATGTAGTGGGGCCCATCTTACCGGAATCAATAGGAGGCAAAAAGTATTTTGTGACCTTCATTGACAACTTCTCAAAATTATGTGACAGCTGTGCCAATAGCAAAAGAAAGTGACGTGCTGGTTGAATTTATGAAATACCAAGGACGAGTGAGCAGTCATACTGGAAGAAAAATCAAAGAATTTCAGTCAGACAACGGAGGAGAGTATACATCGAAAGAACTTAAAGGTACATTGGAGAAATGTGGCATCCTACATAGATTTTCAGTACGAGAACACCAGAGCAAAATGGAATTGCTGAAAGACAGAACCAGACTCTCATGAACGTGATTTAGGTGTATGCTAATTCAATCAGGGCTACCTTACAAGAAGTTTTGGGCAGAGGCCTTGACTACTGCAACCATCATAAGAAATCTCTGTCCATCAGCAGCAGTAAAGATCGAACTCCGCTCGAACTTTGGAATGGCAGGATCTAGAGAAGAAAGATTTGCAATACTTGCGAGTTTTCGGGTGCCAATCATGGGTAGCAACAACGGATGGAGGAAAACTTGGATCCAGAGCTGAGGAATGCATCCTACTGGGATATCCTGTTGGAGTGAAAGGCTATCGTTTGTGGAGCATAAAGATAGAAAGGTGATTGTTAGTCGTGATGTTAGCTTCAGGGAGGACTATCTTTCCATACAGAACTACCAGGGGTAAACTAGAGTCAATTGTTACCCAAGTAGTGAAGCTCCAATCCAAGTAAAAGTTTGATTTTGATGAGGAGGAAGAAATCATACAAGTGGAGGAGATTGAGGAGCCAGGGGAGGAGATACGACAGGAAGAGGAGATAGTGGAGCTAGGGGAGGAGATACGACAGGATCGGAGATAGAAGAGCCAGGAGAGAAAGCGATTTCTTGAAGAAGAAGAGAAATTGAACATCCTCAAGACGAATTCCGACTATTACTAGAAGAGGAGCTTCGACAAACAGAGCCACGCCGTTCAGCAAGAATCAAGGAAATAAGAAATTATCCTTCTGCAAAGTAGCTCAAATGCAGGAAGAAGAAGTCATAATTCCAAGAAACGCGTCGAAGCTCGTAATGGCAAGCATGCTCAGGAATGGCAGACCGCCATGATGAAGAAATCCAAAACAGTACGAGAAACAGACTTGGGAAGTAGTGAAGAGACCCAAGGAAGCAAATATTGTAGGCTGTAGATGGGTATTTGCTGTCAAGAAGAATCAAAATAGACAGATCGTGAAATTCAAAGCAAGACTGGTCGCACAAGGCTTTAAACAGATAGCAGGTGTAGATTACGGAGAAACCTTCAGTCCGGTAATAAAGAGAACAAGTCTTCGTATTCTAATGGCATTAGCTATTGAAAATGAGTGGGAAATGGAGCAAGTTGATGTTATAGCTGCTTACCTCAACAGTACTTTGGAAGTTCCTGTTTACATGGATCAGCCGCCTTGCTTTGAAGAAGGGGGAAAGAGTGCCCAACATTTTGTTTGCAAACTAAAACAAAGCCTCTATGGTCTCAAACAATCTGGTCGAAACTGGAATAACCACCTAAATGACTGTTTTACAACAATGGGTTGTAAACAATGTAAGCTGATCCTTGTGTGTACAAAAGGAGAGATACAATACTAGGTGTGTACGTTGATGATATGATATAATTGGGGAAAAAGCGCAGATCATACAACTGAAAAATGAGTTGTTTAAGTGCATGAAAATGAAGAATCTGGGTGCTGTATCAGTATTGTTATCATTAACAATTACTAGACCAATTAAAAATAGACTTTTAATCAATCGAAAAATTACATAGAAAGTGTATTAGTGAGTTTAATATGTCGGAATGCAGGGGAGTTACAAGCCCACTCGAAGCTATAAACGTAGTTTAGGGCAGAACCTTCAGAGGAGAACCGTTTTGAAAGCTCACTTTACCGAAAGGCAATTGGATGTATGCTGTACATTGCCGGTGGTACCAGACCAGATATATCAAACGCTGTATGCCGGTTGAGCCAGTACTGTGAAGAACCGACAACAGAAGACTGGCAATGTCAAGCATGTACTGCGTTACTTGCAGCATACAAAAGATATCGGACTGAATTATGTCAAGAGTGGACAGCCCATCCAGGTGTATGCAGACGCAGATTGGGCAAACGACAAGTCTGATGCAAGATCCATCAGTGGGTATGTGGTGACCTTGGCAGGAGGTGCCATAAGTTGGAGGAGCAGAAAACAGTCGGGAGTAGCCACATCGACCACTCATGCCGAATACATGTCAATGTATGAAGCAGTGACTGAGGTAGTATGGATAAAATCATTGTTGAAGGAATTGGGTCAGGATAAATTTGTTCAAATCCCATGTGTAATCAATGCAGATAACACAGGAGCTATGAGTGTAGCACAAAATAATTCTGTATCAGATAGGAGTAAACATATAATGTAAAATATCACTACATAAGAGAAATGATTAAGTCAGGTGATATTGTTTTCAAATATGTGAGCTCAAATGAGAACTTGGCAGACTTTTTAACCAAACTTTTACCAGGACCAAAGACGAGAAAATTCTCAGATATGATTGGAGTAAAGTAGATACATGGTTCAAAGCCTAAGTTGTCAATGAGTTATACAAGGTTCTTTATAATAATGTCCGAGGGGAGGTGTCAGAAATATCGTTCAGTATTGTAAAGAAAATATCAAGGCTGCAGTGAAATATAAACATCTGTTTTATTTGTGAGGAAGATCACTTGTTTCTGTTGGATGTATCCATGCAAGGTGGAGTCAATAAAGTTTTTTCTTGTGCAGTTATATAAAAGTATTTCTTTTATACTTTTAAGTTATTTTAAGTAATTTAAAACACCGATCCCGCTGACAAGAATATGGCAAGGAGGGTTTATTTTTTGTTTATTTGGATTAAGGACGAGTCAACCGTTAGGTCATAATGCGCCACTCTATCCTAGAGGATATGGGAGAAGAAGGGCCCATGCTGGTCAGAACCAGCCACGGGTAATGGGAGGATGGGGGTTTTTCACGTGGCGGTCGCCATTGTCATGTCATCGTCATCGTTCAATGTGTCATCGTCATCGTCGTCGGGGAGGGGGTTAAGGGAAAGTTAGAGCGTCCCCTACGACGATTGCTAGAGCTCGCTTCTAGTTTCGGGGTGTTTTAACCTCCCCTCTTATAGCTGATGTTTGCGAGGTGGACTTTCTCTCTTGAATCGTCTTTTTTTTCGATTAGCAGAGCCATGCTGTGGGCCAAATTCTACCTCGGGCCCGAACAAGGTTGAGAAAGAGTGATTCTCACGCCAATGTCGTCTTTGTCATGGCCGTCGTCGTAGTGTCGAGGAAGAACTCATAAGTGAAAGGGGAGGGATAACAACGACTGCCAGAGCTCGCCTGAAATTTCGGTTAATTGATTAAACGAGGGAGCGGAGCGACCGAGTGTCTCCATTCAACTCAAACGGCTCTCATTCTGTGATTCTGTCTGTCTGTCTTTCTGAACGTCGAAAATCAGCCGAACCGCTAAACAGATTTCGCTGAAATTTAAACAGACATCCGGTACAAGTATACTGAGAACTGTTAACAAAATCAGCTAGATCCATTGCGATTTGAGTCTACAATAAATAAAAATGTGATTTTTTAAATTATCGATAGCATTTGTTTAGTAGCAGCTAGCGGGACAAAATCTGCGTGGCTGATATGGCACAGTGGTAAGCATTAAGCCTACCGCACGGAGGGTTGGGGTTCGATGCCCGTTAGTTAGAACTTTTTTATATTGTTACATCCACATATTATTTTTGAGTGGTGTTAAATGGGAAATAAAAATTAGGTGATTTTGTTTCATCTTGGAAATTTGTTAATGTTTTACGTTAATACGTTTTGAACACGATTCGCATTTAAAACGTTAAATTTAAATAACTAGGGAAACGCCAAAGTCGTTGTTAAACGAGTGAGTGAGCCATGTGTTGAGTACTCGGTATCATTCTCCATGGGCCATACTGGGCTAGATCCAGCCTTAGGTATAGAGAAGGAAAGGGGATGTTCCCGGGTACTCAACACTTGGCTCACTCACTCGTTTGACAACGACTTTGGCGTTTCCTTAGTTATTAAAATATAATTATTGGACATACACTGTTCTCATAAGAAATCCTTTTGTGTTCGTGATATTTTGACACTAGCCAAGAGTCTTAAAATGTTTTTAATAATGTCACTAAACACGTGTTTGGAAGACACGATGGATGCCAAAGTTGGTGCCACCACAAAACCGATGACACCGTAAAGGTCACCCGTCTTTCCCGTGGTGAGTGACTCACAGGTTGAGCTGGAGAAAGATTCACAAGAGTTATTTGCCAGGTATGCACTCAATGCAGACAAGATTCCTCCATGCGGGTCAACCCAAGTAAATGAATAATGTAAAGCAGTTGTGGCTTTTTAAGCTCCCAAGTCCAAGCATTATAGTGGTTCGGAATCCCTATAGACTACCGTGTAGCTTGCGCCGTCACACAAGTTAATAAAGGAACAAAATACGTCCTGCCAATTAACAGCAAACTAACTTTGTCACCTGGCAGCCACACAAGAAGATACAGAACCTACTATGGTGTCTTGCGACTGAAGGCAAAGGATCGTTAGTCAGCTCTGACATATAAGAAGAGACGGATGCAACTCACCAATACACGAAACTGTGTGTCAAGAACTCAGGAGACACGAGAAGACCGACTTATCAAACGGGAATTGGGCTGCTTTCTGAAAACATTCTTTAATTCAAGTTCTACCCTTAGATTTTATCACTATTCCAGCCCGCGATGAAAGTCAAAAAGAATACTTCGACGTTGAAACAACAGGTGTCTCACGGAACTCGCAAGTTATTCAAATTGCAGCAGTGTACGGGGATGAAGCTTACAGTGCCTACTTTATTCTTCCAACGTCTTTCATACCTGAAAAGATTTCAGAAATTAAATGTTGTAAGAAAAGGGAATAACCCTTATGTCTAACGACATACTAAACAATAGGCCTACTGTTACAGTTACATTTAAAATATATATATAAAAAAATACAAAGCAATGTAGGCCTATAAGAGATTCAAAACCCCTATTAACAGCAATGCGATTTGGTCTTATTTACTTCCATTATATTTTATGTTTTTATATAATTGGAGATAGTAAAGTGCTCAAACAACAATAACATTAAAAATGATCACATTATTAATTATTATATGTAATGATTGACTGTGGTTGATTGATTGTGAATTGTGAAATGAATTGACGTCGTTGTAATTAGAGTGGTTATGGTTGGGTTGCGATGGTTGCTCTCAGAATAGATTTGTTCTAACAGTGATGTTCGATGAAGCCGGAAAACATTTTAATTGCCTTGCATATTAATAAATTTCGCACTTTCTTTTTATCTTTAAACACACGTCATTTACTTCAATATAGGTTAATTTTAAACATTACAGCCACAGAACTTCGTCATGTCCTTAGTACACAACACAAACGTCCGCGGGAGCTCCAAAGTTCGTCTATCACTCTCCCAGACGTGACCAACGTTCGTCCGAAGACCTTCATCCTTCTTCCAAGACTTAGCATAACAGCCAATCAAAGTATTGTATAAAAATTACGTCATACACAAAATTAACCAATAAGGATCTTTTAGGGGTGCATTAGGAACGCCTAAATTTGGCCTTGAGCTCCCCTAGCAAGCTGAATTGAAATAGTTATCTGTATCTGTTTTTGTTGAAATTTATAGGCAATTTGTAGAAAATATAGAATAAACATTTTTAAGATTTTAAAAGATCGTCGTGAAAGAAGGATTAACACTTAATAATTTTTATATCTACAAAACAGACAAAGTCCAGATCAAGTCTGCATATTATGAAAGGAACTAAATCAAATTCACCCTTAAGACGGTGTGAGAACTGAAACTTGGCTTGGAAGAAAGCAGTCCTGCCCTATGGCGACCTTTAGGTTTTGAGTTAATTTGAAAACTGAGATAAATCTGTCCAAGCCTCGTCTGCAGTTCTGTGCTATGTTACTCAATTTACTTAAAATTCTCACGTGCACTATTGAGAGTAACCTACGAAATAGTCCTGTGTCTGAAGGGCACTTTAAAAATAAACATTAATTATAAGAGGGTAGGACCGAATCGTCTCATGTTTATTATCCCATCATGCCCGTATCACATCACTGTTGAATCTTAATGAAAATTATGATTACGTTTATTTTCAATACAATCACCGGTTAGATATAACCTTCATACTAAGATGATGGCTCAAAGAGACAACATACAAGTCATCAATGCAAAGGTATAATGAGGAAGAGGAGAAACATTCAATGGGCATTAACAAAATAATTGTTGATTATATTTTCTTAATCAAATAGTTTTATTCCCTATACAACATGAAATAAAATTATGAATAATTCTTTATGTGAACCATTAAAAAAATACAAGTAGTACCCTAAACGTAAACCAAAATACCAAATATAAAACTTTAAATAATGCAAATGCGTAAACGAATTCATTATCTACACAAGATCATTTTCTTGTATCCATAGGATGTACTGAGAAACCAAGGTGAATGCAGTGTAGAGCTGGGAGAAGCAGGGCGATCTGTCTTCAAAGGGCTTGAAGGCGATGCTGACCACTCCTCGCAGGTAGTACTTGTCAGAGCTAGGGTGGAGGAACACGAGCCCACCACCCGAGTCCCCCCCACAGACGCTCAAGCTCTGGTTCACATAACCAGCGCAGATCTTGTCCGAGCCCAGGAGACTCTTTTGATTTGGTGGGATCGAGTCTATACATGTGCTAGAGCGCACGTAAGGCAGGTCCAGGAACTTGAGGGAGTCACTCAGGTTCCCCTCCTCGGTTACGCCCCAGCCAGCCACCTGAAACAAGGGACACACATCTGTCATATCGTCCACCCAGTCTGTTACAAGAACTGGCCAATATGTTTTGCGACTCGGTACTATTGGAGTTTACAGCCAACAAAGTTAATATCCTCATTCGGATGACGATGAGTTGACTTCGCTGGACACTAAAACCTGACGCTACCGCATCATCAGCTGGTACGTATAAAAGTATACTCTCCGAAACTGTGTAGTGTAAAACGTGAATGCAATCAGTAGCATTGTCACTAATATTCGTAGCCGACCGGGCTTCAGGTTCTAAGCACTTCCTCCGGTTTCTGTACATCATATTGAGCTCCTGTTCCTGATGAGAATACAAAAGCCTACTTACAACGCCGACAGATCCGACTGTGAGTTGGTCTCGCTCCAGAATGTTGTCCCAATCAACGCAGATCAGGTTTATCTTCAGGTTGATGTCGAACGGAGACTCCAGATGTAGCAAGCCGATGTCGTAGACGAAGTCCGCGTTCCGTCCTCGGAAAGTGTCGTGTATAACAACCTCTGAGACGTTCCTCCTCTGTACGGCAGTGTCGGGGTCGTCCCAGGCGCGGAGGAGCTTGCCGGCAGCCACCTTGTACAGACTGGCTGCCTTCTTCTCCTGCGCTGACTCATTCCAGAAACAGTGCGCGGCTGAAATATTTAACACATTGTCGCATTTAATCATTTAGTTGTGACTTGTTTCTAATTATATCAGCGATCTAAATTAAAATAACTGACAAAGTAACTAAGAATGTATTATTCAGAGTGTTAAAGCATCGCTTTATAAATATTGTAATTCGTAATTGTATTAAGTTGACTGTCAGTTATTTCTTTTACTTGATATTGAAACAACTAATAATATTATTGAAAAATAATTTAAGATTTTGAAGATGTTCAAAAGGAGGGTTAAGTTAGGGACAATTGATTTGATACTACCTACCTCAGGAGCTTTGCTTTCTTTCTTACCAGACACAACCATTTCGGGTTTGATTAAGGTTCCGCCGCAGATCTGATCTATATTTCCAGAGCCTGGCTTAACCTGGTAGATCCCAACGTGCCAGGGGAACTCCCCGACCTTGGCTACCTGCCCCCCGGAGATGAGCGGAGCGCCAGCGTTGGTGCTGCGTCGCCCGCAGTCTGGGGACAGACACGAACACCGTACTAACACAGATAGATTCTGAATGAGGTTTAATGTTTGAGTGTACGCCTGGTATTTTACATCGCCGTGCATGCTTGAGTGTTGTTTTTGCACGGACGACCACTTGATGACGACCCAAGGCAGCAAGGCTGCATTGATTATGAGTATTATTGTATAGTTATTCTTGATTCGATAGAGAATCCAATCTTTGTTGTACAAAGTCAATTTTACAGTCTATTATATTCTGTTTACTTATATTTGTAGTACAGGTATGATAAAACTGAGCACATCTTGTATGAAGACTAGATCTGTAGCAAATGATGAAAGCAGCACAGTTTGTGAGATTATGTCAGATTCCGTATAATACTGGTCTTGCAATAGAGGAAAACGTAGGCTTCTAAATTTCATATACATTATTAATCCTGTCAAATAAGATCTGATATTGTCGTTTAGAGGAAAAAAATTGCGATGTCGCTGAATTTTTGCAGAGACCTTCCTTAAATGATACTAATGAACATACTAAAACTCCCCTACAATCGGACTGGAGCTTCGGCCGCCATATTGAAAAATGGCGGCCAAAAAGTGTTGATTATCGAATATCTCCATATTGGTTGAAGATAGACAAAATGTTTCAACGGCAAAAATAATCCCCATTCAATTTCCTACAAAAAGGTGTATTCTATAGTTTTGGTAGGGGCAAAGGTTACGTCACAAAATCGTGGTTTATATGTTGCTTATTGGAGTACCAGCTGATTTATTAATTTTCACGCCCAGCATCAAACAATGCCCTATAAATCCGTGAGAAATCGATTTAAACACAAAAGTACTTCTGTACGGTGTTCATGAAAGCTTCCATTAATATTTAAAAAATCAGGTCTGCGAAATCGGATTTTGTATTTACCCGGAATTTCGGTTATTCCATTGTTGCATTTCCTCAAAAAGCCGTATTTGACTGTCCATTATTAAGCATTAAATAGCTTTGGAGGAAAAATTCTTTCTATGCACACTGAAATGACTTAAATAATGATCCGATTACAACCAAAGTTTAAATCCAATATGGCTGCTAATTCCTAATATCCACAACATCAAAGTGAATTATGTAACAAAAAGAGTGTAAAAACAACACGAAAACAGTATTCATATTGTGAATATTAGGAATCAGCAGCCATATTGGATTTAAACTTTAGTTGGAATTGGATCATTATTTAAGTCATTTCAATGTGCGTAGAAAGAATTTTTCCTCCAGTGCTATTTAGTGCTTAATAATGGACAGTCAAATATGGCTTTTTTGAGGAAATGCCAACAATGGAAAAACCCAAATTCCGGGTAAATGCCAAATCCGATTTCGCAGACCTGATTTTTTAAAATACTAATGGAAGCTTTCATGAACCCCGTACAAAAGTCCATTTGTATTTCAATCGATTTCTCACGGATTTACCGGGCATTGTTTGATGCGGGGCGTGAAAATTGGGAAAATTAGCTGGTACTCCAAGGGAGCAACATATAAACCACGATTTTGTGACGTAACCTTGCCCCTACCAAAACTATAGAATACACCTTTTTGTAGGGAATTGAATGGGGAATATTTTTGCCATTGAAACATTTTGTCTATCTCCAACCAATATGGAGATATTCGATAATCAACACTTTTTGGCCGCCATTTTTCAATATGGCGGCCAAAGCTCCAGTCCGATTGTAGGGGAGTTTTAGTATGTTCATAAGTATCATTTAAGGAAGGTCTCTTCAAAAATTCAGCGACATCGCAATTTTTTCCTTCAAAAATTCTTATTTGACAGGATTATATTGAATCAGAATTTGATTTTTAACTTCTAAGCTGAAGACAACATGCACACGTCTAGCGATCTCAGGGTGGTGGAAAATACATTATATGGCATTATGTTATCTGTCCGTTTCCACGAAATACTGACAGGATTTAAACATTGATTAAAATATGTTGTTCATTAAGAATTATTACCATTCACAATTTTGTATAGACGTGCCCAGGCAATTTACACACATTGTGATTAACATAAATGGGTTTGTTATCAAAATCTTTTGTGTGTACAGTGTATGTGTATACCCTCTTTATTTTTACAAATTGTTTATCTAATCATCAACTACAAAATGAAAACACGTGACATGAACTTCACACTAGAACACAAACCTGGATAGCACGTGAAGACTGGACGGTTCCACTTGCCACTTCTGCGACAGGTGACCTTCCTGTAGCTGACACTAGTAGGAGCCACAAACCCTGGCTTGCAAGCTAGGCGAGCCTCAGTCGCAAACTGATGTGGTTGGCTGCAGTTTACTCTCTCTCCCGCCAGGGAGCAGGATATATCCACATCTTGGGAAGTCAGCGGAGGACAAATTGTAGTTGAAACTAAGACTGCTATTATAAACAAGAAACATATTCAGTTTCACCACTTACCTGCAGTGGTAACCTACAGTTATTCTTTATGTTTGTGTGTGTAACCTCTTTATTTTTACTGATTCTTTAACAATAAATTTCAAATTGAAAACATGTAAAGGCCTTCACATGTGAACACAAACCTGGGTCGCACGTGAAAACTGGACGGTTCCACTGGCCACTTCTGAGACAGGTGACCTTCCTCCGTCTGACACTAGTAGGAGCCACAAACCCTGGCTTGCAAGCTAGGCGAGCCTCAGTCGCTATCGGATGTGGTTGGCTGCAGTTTACTCCCTCGCCCGCATAGAAGCAGGATATGTTCACAGACTGGGAGGTCAGCGGTGGACACATTGTAGTTGAACCTGTGGCAGCTATTATAAACAAGAAACACAGTAAGTCCCACCACCTATCTGCTGTGGTTGTCTGCAGTCAACTGCCTCGCCTGCCAAGGAGCAGGATATCAGCACTGGCTGGAAGGTCAGCGGTGGCCACAGGAGCCAAGTTCTATGTGAATGGCCAAAGTTTAGTTCTCCACCATCAAATGTGCAAATGTCCATAATATCAAGGAGAGGGCAGCTCGCTTGGGACGATACTAACACACTTAAGTATGAACAACGAAAACAAGGAAGATTTTTTTTACAACATCGTTGTGACTACCGCAGTGCTCGAAAATTCTAAAATGTTTTGTTGTGGTGACTCTTATGTTGATAACCCTTAAAACAATCAAGACACAACAAACCTAACAAACAACAACAAACCTTGATCCGGATTTAATAAATACCTTAAGAGAAAATTTCTGCAGTGGACTTTGAATGAGTTGGAATGATCCTGCTTGTGGAAGTACATAGCTCACCTATAAACCGTATCAGTTCCCTGACAACCAGCGGCTGGGCCAATGCGACGTGGGAGACCACGCACTTCAAGTCCTTGCCATTGTGTTGGAGCTGCGGCTGAAGTGTGAGAGTCTGTTTGATAGACCCTGTCGTCCAGGGCCACCTCCATTCGTCCTGAGCTGTGGCTTGTGTGTCATCGATAATGTCCTCGCGGATGACAGTGTCGCCCAGGACCCAGGACATGTTGGCGACAGGGCGACTCTCCTGTACCTCACAGGTGGCCGTGACGTTGTCTCCCGTGTAGACCAGGCGTAGAATTGGTGCAGTGGGCGGACCTGAAGCAACACATGGCATGATTGAGAGAAAAAAACTGAGGCAACAGGGAGACTCCTACACCTCACAGGTGGCTGGGATTCGGCCGGGCTCGTGAGCTGCTAGAGGCGATTATATCACGTCCACGATTTAAGTACGATTAAAGAGACGACGTGGTTTTGTAATGGATCTAGTTACAAGCTCAGTGCGGTGTCTACCTGCCGATGTCGCATGGTCACCTACGAGTTAAATATTTCACTGCTAGGGATTGATAGAAAGGTGCATACTTTGTCGAAAATGAAATAATAATTATTGACCGAAGATTGTATAGAAGGAGTGAAAGAAGCTACTTCATCGTGTGTTCCAAGGTACAATGCCGTTATCTGCATAGGATGCAACAAGTAACAAAAAATAGGATAGAATCCCGTTTTAAACATTTATTTATTTATTTATTTATTATTTGTCTCTGTAATTTGTACACATTATACAAAAATTACAGAATGAAACAGGAAAGCAGGCCTATTGTGGCCCATTCACCGCAGTGATCCTGTTCCATTCTACACATTAATAAAATAATAAAATAACATAAATTCTCTTATAAAAGGACGATAATGATAATGGTGAAATGGATGATACAGTTTATTAATATGATAGTTAAAAATGAAATGAACTAATGTTTAATGCCGGTATCAAAGATCCATTTGTCTTAGCGGTGGTCGTCAACTATAAGTCAATCAGGCAACCATTTGTCATCTTAAGTGATCTTGAATGGCCCTTTTAAACGCCTTATCAGAGATCCGTGACTCACGAATGTCCAAAGGCAGGGAGTTCCAAACACTGGCAGCTCTCTGGTAGAATGACCTTTGATAAGCCAGTGTTCGCGCAAAAGGAGGGCGCAGCAGCACTCCACTCTTGGCACCCCTACCCAAGAAAACATACCGGTTGTCCAGCTGAAGGCGCTTCAAAGGGTCAACATCAGCTTGTTTGCATAATCCCTTTGCCAGTAGTAGAATATCCATCTGTTTAATAACATTACTGATAAGAGGAAAATCACATTTTCCGCGACGTTCTTCAGCATTGAGAGACTTATCAAAACCCAGTATCAATTTTGTAGCCCGGTTTTGAATACGTTCCAGAGTGCACATATTTATTTCCGTCGACGGATGCCATGCTGGAATTGCATATAGTAGTGTAGGACGAACTACAGTCAGGTATAATGTCCTTAGAACTTTGGCTTGCATTCTTTAAGGTTACTGTACAGAAAACCTAGTATTTTAGACGTTTTTGATCTTATGGTTTGCACATGGAAGTTCCATTTGAGATCAGCAGTGATGTTTAGTCCAGAAGCTTCAGTCTGTCTGTGTTGTCAATTGGATTCCCCTGTACATGGTACCTAGAGTTCGCAGTTAAAGCGGATTTAGACATTCTAAAGCAAACGCTTTTCTTTACGTTCAAATTCATGCTGTTCTGGCGGCACCAAAGTGATATATTATCCAGGTCCTGTTGTAATATTTCAATATCTTCAGCAGTCATAATGGATCTGTACAGTGTAAAGTCATCTGCATATTGGTAGCAACTAGTAGAGTTTTTGTCGTAGCATTAATCAGTTGGCACCATCGTGTTCAGACGGTCAATCCCGTATCCAAAAACACCTCGGACGGGGTATGTGACATAAACAGTTAAATATGAGTTAAAACAGGTTGTCGGTATAAAACACGTGTAAACATATTGTTAAAGTTATTATTTCTACAGAACAAAGTCTGATCGTCATTGATGATTTGTTCTGAATGCATAAGCTATATCTTACAATGACAGATATAGGCCAACACACACTTTAGCTCGCTTGAGGTAAGAACCAACAATAATAAAGTCTTCTAAGAACACAAAATGCAGAGATTTTGTTGCAGCGCAAATTGGTTGACACTATCGTGTTTGGACAAACGATTCCGTCCAAATCGAAGCAAAGCTGGCGGTAATTGATATGAACAGTACAAAACTTGGAGGAAACAAAGACACATTTCTGAGCCTAAAATTGAGCCATTTTTTTCTTATGCTTTATTTTTGTAATTCATCTACACTCATCGCGCCTGATGATGTTGAGAAAAATATTCTTAATCAGAACATTATTGGTAAATCCGTCAAAAAACGTATTTTATGAAGCTTAATGTAGAGTTTTTGTCGTAGCATTAATCAGTTGACACCATCGTGTTCAGACGGTCAATCCCGTATCCAAAAACACTTCGGACGGGGTATGTGACATAAACAGTTAAATATGAGTTAAAACAGGTGTCAGTATGAACCAGTATTTACCATTTTTAAAAAAGAAATTTTCCACGATCAACTTACACGTTCGAGACTCGTTCAGTGCAATAGACGTTTGACAAATATCGCCACACCCGCACTTACTTGGCTCGGCCTGATCATCTTACAATACTAGTTTAATTGGGTCTTTGACCAAAAATATAATAACGAACATGTTTTTATAATAATAAACCTCTGATAGGTTTCTGCTCCCGGTGATGTTGCCTCGAGACAAGGAAACAAAATAAACTTTACAACATATTAACTTTTCTTGCAGATATTAAAAACTAGGAATGAAGTTAAAAAAAACAATGATAATGTTTGTATCAAATTAAATCTGGTTTGAGCCTAATGAGTAATACACCTTGACTCACGTGCCACACGAGCGCGTGTATCTGTAGTCAGCCTTGCCTGCTAGACCCAGATATAACCGCTGACCCGGTCCGTTGTCCGCCTCGGCTGTGTTGGTGAGCTTGAGGCACACTCTCGCTCTGCAGTCCAGCCCGAGGTGACGAGGCGGCGAGTGCTGTGGGCAGACCGGCTCCCTGGAGGAACATGAGCCCACCAAGACTCGCTAGGAGAAGAACCAGGCAGTATCTCAGGGGCTCCCCCAGCCTTCATCAGGTAACATCGCCTCCCCGCCCGCAGGAGGACGAACATCTCGTTTGGTGTCTGGTGTGAGGGAGGGGGCCCACCTGTAACAAGGGAAGAAAACCCATTCACCGTGTTCGTGTCACTCAGACCAGACCGGGTCAACACTGTCTAGTGATCAGCTCCAGCCAACATGTCGGACCAGGAAAAACGTTCTCGTTGATATCAGATGTGAGAGTTTCAACACTTGTTGCTTGGCTCACTCTGGCTCAAACAAACAACAACAACAACAACAAGTCTGGGGGGTATGGTAAGGGGGCGGGGCGGGGTCCCTGCAGCATGTTGTGTGTGGGGGGGGAGGAATCTCGCCCCAGTACCAGAGTAAGTGCGGGCGAGGCGATACAAGGAAAACATCTACTACACAGAAACACAATCAGAAAATGAAGGTGTGACGTTGAAAAAACTTTTCCCTAAAACTGATTAAAACTGGTTCAAACCGGCACCATTTTCACCAAATTCTAACCTGTTCGTGTCACACACCCCGTCCGAGGTGTTTTCGATACGGAATTGACCGTCTGAACACGATGGAGTCAACCGTTTTGCTCTAGAACAACAGCCCTCGATTTGACATTATAAAAACCGGCTTTTGACTAATTTGAGCGTAGAAAAGAGCCAAAGCAATTTTTTAAATTTTTTTTCAAAATCATCTTCTCACATCACGACCGATGATCTGGATAAAAAAGTTTTTACATTATTGGACATTAAGGAGTTCCAACGGAGAAAAACCGCGTTAATACCATGCCCAAATCAAGGTTTGTTTTTCCTAGAGCAGAATAATTAACACCACCGTGTTCAGACGGTCGATCCCGTATCTAAAATCACCTCACACGGGGTGTGTGACTCGTACGGTTGAAAATAAGTTAAAACCCGACCGTTGCTGGTTTAACCAGTTTTTACCAGTTAGTAAAATATAACTTTTCACGTTTCAACTTGTGCGTTCGAGAACAAGACTATGAAAATATATGTTTCAAATAATATTCTTAACTCCGCACTACTCTGTACTTGGGAGATGCAGCTCATGTGCCCTGGCCTCTGCCACACAAGACCCGTCGACCCACAACTTAAATTTAACCAGTTTGAGAAACCTCAGTTACCACGTGTTCCACTTGACTGCCCGATACTCTGTCTCTACTGTGACGTGGTCGAGGTTTCTTGTATTATTCCGTCCTAAGTTGTGAGGGTAGGTGGACGTGTCTCAAATCCCGTGTTGATTAAGCGAGCGAAGCGAGCGTTTCCATTTGACTCTGCCGGAAAAAATAGTCACTGGTTTTGTTTGTTTTGTTTTTGTTTTTGTTTTTTTTTTGTTTGTATGTCTCGCCGATTACATTCGAACGGAGGCTCAGATCGAGTTGAAATTTGGGCCATACTGCAAGCTTGTTCTCGATGAATGCCATTAGTTTTGGCAAAAATCGTTCAAAAATGTTAAAAAGTTACATCTAAGGTAAATCCGAAAGTTTTTTTTTCAAACTTAACGGTGACAAAATCTGAGATGCCCAAATCATTTAGAATGTCCATCCGGTCACGAAATGTATGTTATTTTGCATCCGGTAAGTAGTGCAGATGGAAATTACATTGTAACAAAAAGTCCCCCCGGTGCCACATGGCAACGGAAAGTCGCTCAGCCTTTTTGGCTCATGATAGCGGTCCTCGAACGGAGGATAGCGTTCGGATCCCCCCCCCCGTGAGTTGAAATTTGGACCATTCTCAAGCTTCGGATCTGGATTGAATGCCATGAGTTTTGTGGCTAAAAAATCGTGCAAATGTAAAAAGTTACACTAAAGTTAATCGAAAGTTTTTTTTCAAACTAAACGGCGAACAAAATCTGAGGTGGCAAAATCTTCAGAATGGTCCGTCCGCGGTCACGAAAAGATGTTTAAGTTTATTTTGATCCGATAAGTAGTGTAGATGGAAATTACGTGGTGACAAAGTAACGTTACAATGGCAAGGAAAAGTCGCACGAGTGGAGCTTTTTTGGCTAATGATAGCGGTTGCACAAAGATCAGATCAGGTTGAAAATTTGGACCATCAACAAATTGTATAGCATGTGCCGCTTATCAACGCGTCCAGATGAGCGTTTCTAGTACAGATACTATACTGTGTGAACAACTGTGTTCAAACTCACTGTCAGCATAGAGGTCGCCCAGGCGTACTTCCAGCCCTCCGATCTCTGTTCGGACGCGGACAGGCGACATCCATTGTTTGTCGGCCCGCCACCTGCAGCGAAGGACCCCACGCAGTCCCCGGCCCCCAGACCCCGGCCGCTGTAGCTTAGACGGTTAGCTTCGGAGTCCAAGGTTCTCCTCCGGTACTAAACAGGTGGGCAGGTCGGCTGGGACTGAGGCCCCGGCCCTCAGCTCCAGTAGCGGACCTGCCTGGTATCACGTCCCACCCCGACCTGACACCCGGTCGATGGGCCACGTCAGCTGAGCAGGCGAATGAGGACCAGTCCTGGGCGGCATGAGTTCACACACACATGTCTGGCCTGATGGGAGGTGAAGGACGCGACACCTTGCGTGAGACAAGACATCGAGGTTGTGAGACAGATGTTTGTCCACACTTACTTCACTTTTTTTATTTGTTTATAAAACATTCAAAACAAAATTTATTATGTATATATGATATAAAACAAGGAAGCTTTGTTGGGATGAGCCGTAATTGTTTAAGGGGTTGTTTCCACTGAAAATGTGATGAAAAATCAGCATTTTGCATTAAAATTGGTTTTAATTGTTTTTAAGTTTACTTTTTTATTTATTGATTACATAAATTAATTTTATGCTGATATAATCGCTAAAAACATTAAAGATTTTTTTCTTGAGCGCTGCATGCTAGTTTGCTTGGGAAAATGGCTTTAACAGTACTGATATTAGGCCTAATCTAGGGCTGTATAGAGTGTTATTCATAACAATTTTCGTTTAAAGAATCATACATTAACAGGTTATGTAAAGGCCCAGTAAATTCATGTAAAATAAATAAACCGAAACATTTAGGCTCTATTACACTCAAATTTACCAAAAACACAACACAAATAAACGTTTAAAAAACTATTATCTTCAAAAACTTTATTATATCACATTTGACTAACATTTTCTATTCCTCTTAGTTTTTAAGATAAACGGATTATTTCTTTTTAAATGCTTACAAGTCTTTATTCTGACCAAATTCACAAGACACTTTTTTGATGATGATTTACAGTTTTTTTAATTAATATATGGAAATATAGATTTGTTACAGAAAACATACATTTTCCAACAATTGCATAGGAAAAAAAATAATCTTTAACAACAAAACGAAAATTACAAATCTGTCTGGTAAATGTTTAAATGTATTCTTTTTAAATACTTTAAAACATTTCACTTCATCAAAAAAAAAGTTAAAAGCCTTAGCATTATCGCAGCTTCATAGCAAAATCGTAAATTGCAATTATTAAAATAAATAATTCAGTTGATTGCAATTAAATTTCAAACGAAAATATAAATCATAAATTAAGGTTTCTGTGAAAAAATCAATAAAATCGGATAAACATGTAGGTGTTTTCGTCGAAGAAGATTTTAAAATTTCAAAAATCGTTTTAAAATTGCGATATTCCACAGAAATTAATTTTTTTGATTGCGCTCAAATTTCACACAAATATATAAAATTATAAAAATAAAGGTTCTATGAAAAAAAATCATAACCATCGAAGAAAATATGTAGGTTGTTATAAGTCGAAGAATGTTTTAAAAATAAAGTTTTAAAAAAATCGTAAAATTGTGATTTTAATGACCAAATAATGGTCCGAGTGCGCTAAAAAAAGGAGCAGTTCTAAGTTTCAAATTTCAAAAGTTCTCATAAAATATCATTGCATTTGGGGATTATCGGTCTTGTTTAGCCGGCATCGTGTAAAAAACAGACAAAAATGCGAACAGAAAAAATAAGGAAAAACGAAAAACAATCCGTAAAATTCCGATTTTAATGAGAAATTAAATCTTCGATTTTGCGCTCAAAAACGTGGCAGTTTTAGTTCAGAGATTTCGAAGGCCTCAGAAAATTTCATCGCAATGGGAGTATGGTTTGGTTTAGCTGCGAATCGTGTTAAACAAAAACACACCCCCCCCCCCCCAAAAATAAAAAAAACAAGGAAAATCGAAAAAAATCGTAAAATTGCCATTTTCATTGAGAAATATTTTTCGATTGATTTTTCGAATCGTGCAGTTTTAGTGAGAGATTTCAAAAGGTCTCCAGAACATTTCATCGCAATTGGAAGTATTGCGGTTAGCGGAAATCGGGTTCACAGGGAACACAAAAATACAAACAGGGGCAAAAAAAAAAATGACCATTCCGGATTTTTTTCCAGTGTAGTAGATGGGAATCTTCGCTTGCTCGCTACGCTCATCCAAAAAACACAAATCCAGAACATGACTTTACTGTTGCATGTTACAGACCAATATAAATGTTTCTAGGAAAACGCTTAAGTCCCGCCGCGTGCTGGATGAGCTGTTAATTGGTTGATTGAAAGCTGCCGCTGGTTTATTTCGGATTTTCTGTAATCAGCTAGTAAGCGGGGAGTTTATTCTCCCCGAACCGAGAGGCGATCTCTGGCAATCGTCGTCGGGGACCTTGCCCCCTTCCCTGACGACCCCCGGCGACCGTATGACAAATGACACAACGTATTTACGTGGACCAAAAGACGATGACGACCGCGACGTGAGAACCCCCTTCCACACTTACCCGTGGCTGGTTCGACCAGATGGCCTCTCCTCACAACCCCCCCCCCGTAGCTAGAGTGGTTGCATTATGACCTAACGGTTGACGCGTCCCCTTAATCCAAATAAACACCAAAATCTGTGATCTGTAAAAAATCATTACTAAGTAAGTCGAAGATTTAAAAAAAATAAATTAAATTCCATAAAAAAAAACTTTTTTTTTTTTTTTGAGCGGCGAGCGTAGGAGCTATTATGGCCGAATGTCTGTTTTTTTTTGTTTTTTCTGTTACTGCTTCAATAAAGGTCGATCATTTCTCTGAATCGACCTGAATGTTGCACACATGTACATACCATCTAGGCGGGGCTGTATAGTTTTGTGGCCAAAAATCGTTCAAAAGTTAAAAAAGTTACATTAAAGTTTGTGAAGTCTGGAAAGTCCACTAGCGGTCCCCTAGGGACTTACCGTCGTCACTCGGTCTCTATCGCCTGGACAGAGGAGTGTCAGGACTTCCTTCTACTGTGTGATGAAGTGGTTGTTCGCGTTGCGTTTTGAAGTCTACTGGATGCCTGCCACACGTAGTGTGCGCGTCTACCGACAGATGTGCGGCGGGCGTTTTTCACAGATGACCGATGGTTGGTCAGCTGTCACAGTTCTGTCAGCCGGTTGCAGAGTTGCAGACGGCCAGGTCGGGCCTTCTTATCACAGACTTCAGAGCAATTGGTTGGTTGTGTTTACCGTGTTCCGTGGAATTGTGACCACGAGAAATGTCGAGGGCACTCCATTTTGAAGTCTAGACGTTGTCATGGCAGTAGCTTAGCTGAGAATTCTACATCCTTGAGTGGTAAGCGTTCGGTTTTTTACCTGGCGTATGTTTTAGAGTGCATTTGTCCGCTAGGCTTACTTTGGGTAAGTAGAGATTGTGTTTTCACTACTTAGTTGGTGTTTTCTCGCCCAAACTTAGGATTTTTTGGGGGGGCAGAAATGGTTCACGTGCAGGCCATGGACACATTCCGTGGGGCTAAACTTCCTGAGCATGGGCTCGACCCTGTGTCTCGGACGAGCAAGATGAATGGCGGAGAGTATGCCCTAGGCCTAGCGCGTGAGAGCTTCTTTGGGTCCTAGAGATGTAGAAATTCAGCCGGCATTCGCGAGGCCCTAGGAGCTGCGACCTCGTGGGTTTGGACAAGATTCCAAGTCGGGCTGAGATTAGTCAGCTCCCAATGTCGGTTACACCTTTTCCCTAGTTGTTAACAATAAGGCCCAGAAGTGGGGATGGTATTTTTGTGAAAGTAACTTAATTTCAAGTATGGTAGGCCCCAGTGGATTTGGCGACCCGGTTCAGCCCTTAGAGTCACCACTGGATAAATTATGGAACTCTTACATTTAGTTCGAGCATATGTTGGACTTTGTGTGAGGTGTTATAGACCTTACACTTACGCTTCAGTAGGACATATGCTCGCCGTCACTGTCTGATTGGGAGGCCATAGCGACCCTATTTTTTTGAAGTGGTGTGATTGAGTAGGCCCTGGGCCAGTTTGCTATGACCTTAGGCTTACCGTGTATGATTTCAGTGATGTAACGTAACTTCAAGTTGGTATAGCTAGTGGATTGACGGCCCGGTCAGCCCTAGAGTTCACCATGGAGGAAACGCTTGAACTCTTACTATTTAGTCGAGCCAATGCTGACTGTTGTGTGAGGTGTTATAGACTACACTCGCACCAGGTATGTAGGCCATATGCGCCGGCTTACTGTCTGATATGAGGACAATCTAAAAGCCTCAACGCTCCACATGTACGAGGGTATTTTTGGAGAATTACGTGAATATTGTTGTGTTGATGTAATTGCGGTAAAAACCGTGGCGTCAGGTCTAGGCCCATTTGGCTTAGTGAAGGATCCGGTCGAGACCCCTCGTTGCCTGAACGATTGAGCCTAACTAGGATTAAGTATAACGTTCAGGCCTAGTGCACTGGCAATCTACCTTGTGGCGAGTTCTTCACGTTCACCTTAAGAACTTACTACGTATTACTAACTCGTAACAACTTAATTATATTGTGTACCTACCCTACGTTACTCTCTAACTGTTAAACAGTTTTATATGTATTATTTAACCTCATTGTGCTACTTCTCAACCATCAAAAAACTTACTTTTTTAGGACGTGGTATAGTCCTCCGCCGTAAGATATTAGGGCTTTAGGTCTCTGGACGTTGTTTCATGACTCCGGACAACTGTTGGTGCGAGGGCTTAGTCTTGTGCGTATTTTTTACTATTTGTCACTGTTAAATAAACCCATCTTGTCCCCGTTTCGGAGGTCTTTAGTTGTGCATAGACTTCTCGTTTCATCTACCAGACCTCCTCTAGGTAACCCTCTTAAGGAACGCAGTGGCGCCCACTGGTACAAGGTATAGCAACACTAGCCCACACCATCTCCACCGAGCCTCGACGGGCCACGAGGATGATGCCGCCGCCGACTCTTGGGACGTGTCACAAGTTAATCCCCCCCCCCCCCCCGCACGTTTTTTTTTCAAACTAAACGGCGACAAAATCTGAGGTGGCAAATCATTTAGAATGTCCGTCCGATCACGAATATGTTATTTTTTTTTGACCCGATAAGTAGTGTAGATGGAAATAAACATTTGTAACAAAGTCCCGTTACCATGGCAACGGAAAGTCGCTCAGCTTTTTTGGCTCATAATAGCGGTTCGAACGGAGTGGCTCGGATCGAGTTTTTTGTTTTTGTTGAAATTTGACCACCGCAAGCTTCGTTCCGATTGAAGCATTAGTTTTGTGGCAAATCGTTCAAAAAGTATTAAAGTTACATTAAGTAATCTAATTGTTTTATTTAAACTAAACGGTGACAAACTGAGGTAGCAACATCATTTAGATGTCCGTCCGGTCACGAATAGGTAATTTTATTTGATCTGATAAGTTGTGTAGATAGACATTACATTTTAACAAAAAGTAACGTTACCATGGCAACGAAAAGTCGCACAGGAATTATGAGTCACTATTGTACTGCCACCTAGGATTAATCAGAGTAAAAAAATAGTTTTACCAAAGAAAATGATGTTCAAGGTCCTCTAGATTGGCGGTGGATTTTATCCATTCTCTTCTATTTTACACTCGATCAATACCTTAAAGATTATTGGTATGTAACATTATGGGAATGTCGTACCGGGTGTGTTGCACGTACGGTATCGCTCAACAACGTGTCCAACTGAGAGTTTCCGAGTTAATTGAGCGAGCGAGCGCGCATCCTCCCACTTGACCCTATGGCTCAAATGTCGGGTTTTCGTTTTTGTTTTTTGTTTGTTTGTTTCGTTCTGTTACTGCTTCGATTACAGGTCGCACCGTTCTCTGATCGACCTGAAAATTTTGAACACATGTAACATACTACCTTGGCGGGTTTTGCTGTATAGTTTTTGAACATAATTCCGATCGTTGTTATAAAAATTAAAAATAAAAAAATAAAAATAAAAACATAAAAATGTTCCGACGTTATGAAATTTGCAGATGGCTATAAGTACAACATTCTCTCCTAATTTTACAAATTTTGCTGATTGGGTCAAGACCTTAATGGTATGTTACATTATGGGAATGTCGTACTTGGTGTCGTGTTGCACGTCACCGGTGCTACGCTCCAAACACCCGGCGACGGGACTTTAGCGTCCAGTTTCCTGTTAATCGTACTTTTAAAAAAGGAAAAAAAAATCGTCATTGAGCGAGCGTCTCCACTATGAATCTTATGGCTCGAATGTCTTTTTTTTTTCTGTATGCTTTGGGACAGGTCGCACCGTTAGCTCTGATCGACCTAAAATTTGAACACATGTACATAACTACCTAGGCGGGTTGCTGTAAAGTTTTTGATAAAATCCGATCGTTTGGTTATAAAAAATAAAAAAATAAAATAAAAAAATAAAAATAAAAAATGTTCAGATCGTTATGAAATTTTCAGGTAAATAAGTACAACATCTGCTCTTTTTTTCCCAAATTTTCAGCTAAATCCCCCCCCCAGTTAAGACCTTGAAAAGACTTATTGGTATCATATTTGGAAAAATGATGTTAAAAATGAAGAGGCAGTAAAAGATACAAAGAGTACACTTAGAAGGCATGACGTGAATTAGTACAATGCAAAAAAGTGGAATTAGGATTCAGTGTACAATGTCAATTTTTCAGTTAGGTCTACACTGTGTGGTGGGCCTTAAGGGAATGTCGTTACTCGGTTCCTATTGCACGTACCGGTGCTCGCTCAACAACGCGTCAAAACTGGAGCGCAGGTTTTCCTAGTATTGAAAGTTTTCATAAGAAACAATTATTCGATTGCGCACAAATTTTACACGACTATATTAATTCTTATAAGTAAAAGATTCTGTGAAACAATCATTATAATAAGATAAAGCATGTATGTGTTATAAGTCAAAGAATTGTTTTAAAAAAGGGAAAAAAAAACGTAAAATTTCGATGTTCATAAGAAAAGTTTTCGATTGCGCTCAAATTTCACACGAAATACCTAGATGCATCAAATTAAGGTTCTGTGCAAAACTCATTAAATCGGATAAAGCATGTAGGTGTTATAAGTCGAAAAATTTTAAAAAAAAAAATCGTAAAATTGCCGATATTCATGAGAAAATTTCACGGATTCTGCAAAAACGTAGGCAGTTCTAAGTTCAGAGAATTTCGAAGGCCTCCATAAAATTTAACGTATGAGTATCAGTTTAGCTGGAATCGTGTTAACAAAACACACAACCATACAACAGAAAAAAAAAAACATTCGGATTTTTTTATCCAGTGTAGGATGAAATGGAATCTTCGCTTCGCTTGCTACGCTCATCCAACTTAAGAAGAAGGTGGGACAATACAGAGAACGGGAACACACAAAAAATAAACACAAAAAACAAGTATAATATATATAAATACCCCAGGAGCTGCCTGACACTTAAAAGTAGTTTTTTGAAACCTAAATAGTTCAATCAAAATAACAAATATAACACATTTTAGAAGCAAAAAAGTGTCAAAAAGAAGAATGTGACTCTAGATCTGTTTTAATTCTTGTGATGGTAGATTAGACATTAGGTTTGGTAACCACGGGTACCCCACTGGCCGGGGCCGACATATAAAACAACTGCCCAACCGATTCCTGCGTCTTACAAACTTCGTTAAAGTTGCCAATGATTATGAGGTCTGAATACATGGAACAGCAGCAAGGAATCTGACGCCTTGGCAAAGGGCCATATATACATTGATTATAATATAGAAAACGCTTTATGTCCGCCGCGTTGTTGGGATGGCGTAATTGGTGCATGTGAGCTGCCTTTTTTTTGTGTTATGCGGATTTTCTGTGTTCTGTAAAAAAATCATTACTAAGTTGACCGTTTTGTTTTTTTAAAATTAATTTCAAATAAATAAAAAATTAACACTTTAATTTTTCATGTTTTTAATTAATCTTCATTAACAAACAAACAAAACGTTAAATTTCGATTTTAATAAAAAATGATTGTTCGATTGTGTCAAATTTAACACAAATATCAAAACTTCATAAAATAAGGTTCTGTGAAAAAATCATAAAATCGGTGTAAGCATGTAGGTGTTTTCAAGCCGAAGGAAGAATTTTTAAAAAATAAAAAAAAATCATAAATATGCAATTTTTATAATGAAATAAATCTTTGGATTGCGCTCAAAAAACGTGGCAGTTATAAGTTTTGAGATTTCGAAGGCCTCCATAAAAATTTCAATCGCAATTGGAGTATCGGTTTTAGCCGGAATGTGTTAACAAACACACAAACTAATACAAAAACAGAAACAACGAAGAAAAAAAGAAAAAAACATTCCGGATTTTTGTTGAGTCAGTGTAGTGAAATGGGAATATTCGCTTCGCTCACTAGCTCATCTAATATTCACTTGTGCAGATCCGAGGGCTTATGTCTAGACACCACAATTTACACAATAGCTACAATAATATACAACTCGAAGTGGGGTTTGCAACACGGGTGCGGGTTCACAGACGTTACGTCTAACAAAGACAACTTTGTGCAACAACACTACAGGGGACAACAACATGTTTTTGCAGTGGTCCTGTGCTGATAACCTGTCATTCTGATAACAATTTTAATTTTTCCTATACTAGGAAAACGTATATAGTCACGCCGCGTTGTTGGGGATGAGCTAATTGGTGCATTGAGCTGCCATGTGTTACATGCGGATTTTCTGTTGTTCTGTAAAAAATTCATGCGCAGTTCAAGATTTTTTTTAAATAAATTTAAATTAAAATTTTTTTTTTTTTTTTAAATACATCATAATTTTGTAAAAAAGAAAAAAATATAAAAAATTGCGATTTTGATAAGAAAATATTATTTGATTGCGCTCAAATTTCAAACGAATATCGTTTTTCATACAATAAGGTTTCTTGTGAAGAAATCATTACAATAGAATAAAGGATGTAGGGTTATAAGTCCAAAAAAATTGTTTAAAAAGAAAAAAAAACACCGCAAAATTTCTATTTTCCTGAAAAAATATTTTTCGATTGCGCCTCAAACTTCACACGATATCTAAATTAATCCAAATGAAGGTTCTGAGAAAAAAAAAATGAAATCGGATAAAGAATGTAGGTGTTTAAAAGTCGAAGAAAAATTGTAAAAATCGAAAAAAAATCGTAAATTGCGATTTTTATGAGAAAATAATTTTTCGATTGCGTTTAAAAAACGTGGGCAGTTCTAAGTTTAGAGATTTCGAAAAGGCCTCATAAATTTCATGGCAATTCGTAGTATTAAGTTAGCCGGACTCGTGTTAAAAACACACAAAAAAATACAACAAAAGCAAAGGAAAAAAAAAAAAACATTCCGGATTTTTTTCGCCAGTGTAGTGAAATGAAAATCTTCGCTACGTCATCAATTATTAATTCAAAAACAACATGTAAATTTATTGACATGAAATTGCTTTGTTTCCTAGAATTATTTAAAAACAAACTCAACACATTACATGACGACTATGATAGGAAGCCTATTATGGTTCCCTTAAAATTGAGTAATGTAAGTAATTTGGAAAGTAAAAAAAAAAATTATAATTTAGGTTAAGATTCTTGATATTGTTGTTCGGAGATCACTCTGTAATTGGAAAAGTTTACATAATTTGAGCGAGCGAAGCGGAGCGTCTCCACTTGACCCTTATGGCTCAAATGTCGTTTTTTTTTTTTTTTTTTTTTGTTTGTTTTGTTTTTTTTCTGTTACTGCTTCGATACAGGTAGCACCGTTTCTCTGATCGACCTTAAAATTTTATGCACATGTACATACCACCTAGGCGGGTTGCTGGTATAGTTTTGTGGCAAAATCGTTCAAAAAGTTAAAAAAAACAGTAAAGTTAATCGAAATAGTTTTTTTTTCAAATAACACGGCGAAAAATCATGAGGTGGCCCAAATCATTTAGAAGTCCGTCCGTCACGAATATGTATTTTATTTTGATCGATAAGTAGGTAGATGGAAATTACATTATAACAAAGTCCCGTTACCATTGGCACGGAAAGTCGCACAGCTTTTTTGCCTCATGATAGGGGTTCAACGAAGGCTCCGGATCGAGTTGAAATTTGTGACCATCCGCAAGTCGTTCCCGATTGAATGCATTAGTTTTTGTGGCAAAATCGTTTCAAAAGTTATAAAGTTACATTAAAGTTAATCTAAAGTTTTTTTTAACTAAACGCGACAAAATATGAGCGAAGCCAAACATTTAGAATGTCCGTCCGGTCACGAATATGTTAATTTTATTTTGATCCGATAAAGTTAGTGTAGATAGAAAACTACATTTAACAAAAGTAACGTTACCATGCACCCCCCCCCCCCCGTGAAAAGTCGCACAAGGCAATTCTGCGTCACTACTGTACTGATACCTAGAAGAAATCAAGAGTAAAATAGGTGTCCCAAAGAAATGATGTCAAGGTCCTTTAGATGGCAGGTTGGATTTTATCCAATCTCTCCTATTTTACAATTTTCAGCAAATCGGTCAAGAACTAAAGACTTATTAGGTATGTAACATTATGGAGAATGTTCGTACTCGAGGTCGTGTTGCACGTACAATGCTCGCTCAAACAACGCGTCCAACTGAGCGTTCCTAGTATTTAGAAAATATAAAACTTACTGAAAGGAAGGTGACCACGGACGTCCTGGAGGCCTGAATCACAAGCAGGAAAACAACACCTTGGACATTGTTGACAGAGATATCATAATATTATAGGTGAGACGACAAAGCTCTGGGACTGGAGAATGATGAGTTAGATGATGAGTCGTCGCTTTTATAAAACCAGTTGCCCCTGTGAGCAACACCACGTTCAGTGGACTTGGAAGCAGGCAGACAAACAAGATGTTCCGCGTCCAATAGCAAACACCACGGACCAGGCACCCACGTGATGTTATTAGACCAATCCACATCGGCCCGCAGGCGGACTCAGATACAAAAGTTCGCTCAAGATGGAAAGCCCTGGGTGAGGTGAGGGGACACAGGTCAGAGGTTCAATGTGTCAGTGATAAGACTGATTGGGAGCCTCCCCCCCGTGTTTTTGCAACCACGACTATGAACTTTCCATAGGTCACAACAATATGAATTATTCTATTAACATGAATCACGTATTTTATACGCCTTGTTGCCTTGTTTTAAAAAACTATGCTTACACTGTGAGTACTTGATAGACTGTATCTACATCACCTAAGAGGGACAAGTGTACCCTCACTTGATGGTGAATATAGTGTGGCTCGTCTAGTGGCTTCTTCCTGCTTCATGACAGACAAAACTATAAAAGGAAAATGATGAAAGTAATTAAAAACAGTAATTCGTTTGAGTTGCTTTCGCTTCGTTGCTCCCAGATCTGCAAAAATCCCTGGGTTCAATACTAAGTCCCCCCCTGTCGCTAGACAAGGTTTCTATCACGTTAGTCAATAGGCTTCTGGTTTGATTCTCGCCGAGGTCATAGTAAAAGGCGGGCGTCGAACCTGAGACCTCGTGAGCCAGGGTCTCGCGCTTAACGAAATCCTTGAAAAGAAATAAAAGCCTTGAAAGTAGCAACTTTACTTTACTCCAATATTCATGCATTTTCTTATCACAATAACATCTATATTAGCAACAGTTTATCATCAGCTTAGGGCATTAATATCCATTTAAAAAATTTGTATGGAAACAAAGTAACAGATTTGATAATAAATCATTCAAATTCTATTGTGAGACTCTAAATCAATGTTATTGACCTGATTCTAAGTCTGTATTCTGTGCCGCCAGTGAACTCTGACACGAGAGTGATAACACTGTGAGGTCACCGCGTGTTGTTCAAAGCCAGGCGGTATTGTTGCCAACCAAGTCTAGACCAGTTTAAACTAATTAACACATTGAGTGTCACTTTTTATAAATCACGTAGATTAGAAGGAATGATTATCAATGTTATTTAAGATGGTTACAAAGTACATACTACTAATGTATGGCTCATTGGTTTTGTGGTTAGAGTCTCTGCTTCCAATACAGGAGGTCCTCAGTTCGACTCCCGCTATAACTGTTGGCTAGACTGAACGTCCTTACACACCCAAACAACACTAAAACTCTTTATCGCGAGTTATCGTGGTTGATAGTGGGCCCCTTCGTTTTGCGTTAATTATGACGTTCTGACTCATATAGGCTCTAAACCTATCACTAAAAGCCCACGCCTGGATGGCAATAAAACTTATTCCACTCCCGATCAAATACTTACTCCACAGTTTGACGTCAGGTTTGAAGGGTCGACTAATAACTTCTTTGCAAAAGATTCTAAACAACTACTTTTTACTTGGACGCCAATCCGTAAGATAAAAGCACTGGGACGGACTCATACCTAGGTAAATTTGAGGTAACACGGGCACCGGGAAACACAATAGACAATGTAATGACACCCACACAAGTTTATGGTGTATTTGCATATCCCACACTACCGCTGGACTCACCAGGACACTAGTCCTCTGGCTGCGCGTGTGCGGCTGGGCTGCGGCGTCCGTCCTTCCCTGGCTGGTTGGAGCTCACTGGAGCGTTTTTAAAATAACTTTACCTATAGGCGGGTTCTTTTAATATCTAAAGGGCTGACTGAAGGCAATTTTAATCTTAGATTTGACTGGGAAATGCAAATGGTAAAGTGAAGGAAGTAGGGCTCCCTGACTGAGAAGTATTGAATGTTTGGAAATAATTCGTATAATTGTGATGACACAAACAGATTACATTTATGAAAACGAAAGCAATGAAAATGAATTTACGATTGGATCCAACCTATTAAACGTTTTACCTCCCTTAGCTACAGAAAATATGATAAGAATACATGTTGTTTTAATATAATAATAATAATAATAATAATAATAATAATAAAAAAATTTTTTTTGTTTTAGTTTTATTATGAAAAATTTAATATAAATAAAGTCATAATAATAATAATATAATAAAAATAATAATAATAATAATAATAATAAAATAATAATAATAATAATAATAAATAACAACAGAACAATAACAAAAATAATAATAATAATTGTATTAGGGCTTATGCACAAGTCCCAACTCCTTTTCTACTTTATATAATTTAAAGTAGGCCTAAATATACCGTTTACCCTCAATGTTCATTTATTACAAAATATTATAGTAACATAATATCATAATAAAATACGATTTATATTATTACAAAGGGAAAAAGTATAATGAATGACCTACAAGATTTTTAAAGCTGTCTGCAGAATTATTGACATACAAAAAAATAACAATAATAAAAATGGGCCATCAGCTATTCAATGGGCCCTATTTTAAATTTTATTTTTTTATTATTTTTTTTTTTATTGAAATGATATTTTTATTATATCGCTACAGCCTTAGATTTTTTGTTTAAAAATTCATTTTTTTAACCCGACAATAGTTTTTTTAAATTATTTCTTCAACAATCAACTTTTCATACTCTGTTTTTTTTTAATTACACAAAATTTTTTTAGGGGGCTATGGGTCTTTTAAGGGGTTTTAATACAGCTTTAGGAGAGGTGTTTTTCAAATAAACTTTGTCATAGAAATAGAAAATAAAACTCATCCCATAAAAAAATTGTACAAATAAAAAATTAATGTTACATAGGCCTACGAAAAAAAAATTAACAAAAATATAATCAAAAAAACCCACAAAGCCTAAAAAAAAGGCTTAAACTGTGGGGAAAGAAAATTAAAAAAAATTATTTAAATGGTGACAATACAGGAACGGAACTAAAACCAAAATAAACATAAAAAACAGTATTTAAATCTTTGGTTGCATGACATATTCATTTAAATTTTGTGAAATCAAAAAATTACAAAAAAAAGAAAAAAGAGTTTTAGAAAAAAAAAATAAAAAAAATGGGAAAACTTGCCCAAAAGTGTCGAAAAAAAGTAAGATTTTATTTCAGTTTTAATTTTTTGAAATTTTAGACAGGTTTTCAGTGAGGGGGGCATCAATTTGAAGTAGAAGGAACCGGTAAGAAAGTGAACTTTGGGCCATATTTGTTTTAAAATTGGGAATTTGAACCCCCCGCCACTTTACCCTTGATCTTCCCGAGTCTAACAGAATCTTGAAATCTGTTTAAAAATAAAAGGTTAAAAAAAAATTTTATATATAAACAATGAAGTATTGGCAGCAATTAATAAAAAAATTTTTTGTTTAGGAGAGTTCAGAACGGTTTTAAAGTCAACATTCCCCCCCCCTTTTTAACTTTTTTTATTTGTAAATTTTAAACCCTTTTGAATGTGACCCGCGAAGCATTCCCCCAAAGCTAAAATCCAATAAAAAATCAAAGATTCGGTAAGGTTTGATAAGGGTTCAAAATAAGGAAAAAAGGAAATACATTTTTAAAGAATAGAGCCGAGAGGAGCAAGAGCGTAGTTGTTACATAATTTTATCAATATGATATTTCCACAAAAAGTGCCTATCTACAGTAACCCCGGGTATATAAGTTTTACCTTAAATTTTTCCCCCACTACTTCACATCGTCAATTCACCATAGATGAAGCGTTTAAATCGTGATAAAAATATTAAATTGGGGAAAATCTTTTTGTGGTTGTGGGGGGCATATATGTACAATTTTGGTTTTTGAAAAGTTTTTTACTAGTTCTTTATCGTGATTCCAACGTAAAAAACTGTTAAAATCAGACTGTGCATAGCTGCCAACACGAATATTTTAAAAAGCACCGGGTAAAAAAAGATCGTCAGCATAAGAAAATATAAAGCAAATATAAAAATTTTTCATAAGTTAACATTACAAAAAAAACTAGGTCCCAATAAAGACCCCCGGGGACCCCCAAAAAACCAAGTTTTTCTTTTTAAAGTGGCCATTTACATGCACTTCCATAATCTATCAGTAAATAGTTTTTAAAACCCAAACCAACGAATACCACGAAAGCCAATGGACTCTAAAGCTTGAGAAGTTTCTGGTGGTTTTTGTGTCAAAGCTTTATAAAACCACAAATAAAGAAGAAAGGGGATGTTGTCATTTAATTTTGAAATTTTCAAAATTAAGAACTCAATAACAGGGAGAGGGACTTTTCCTTTTTTAAAAACCAACTGTTTACTATTCAGAATCCCAGTTTTTTAAGTACTCCACCAAGTTATTACAAAAGCCTTTCTAAGAGTTTCTAATACTTTGGGAAAAGCTATAGGCCTGTAATTTGGTAAACTTTTTGGGCACCCCTTTTATGTAAGGTTTAAAAAATTGCTTTTTTTAGCGCTTGGAATGTCGGGCTCAATAGTTTTTTATCAATAAGCCCAAAAAAAGGGGAATAGAAGCATTGCAAATTGAAGGGCTTGAAACGTATACTATCAAACACCCGGCGTTTATTTACTTCAGAGAATCGATCATTCTCTCATATTAGTAAAGTAAATGGTTTTTATGAAAAAGAAGTTCACTGAAATTTTCATTGCGTGCACGCTGAAAAGGACAATGTTGCAAACATGTTTCAATGTATTTTCTCGTCAACAAAAGAGTTAACAAAAATTGACGATAAGTTCGTATTCACGTCTTTACATAAAAATTTAGAATCACGTTCAATGAAAAACTTCTTTTTTCCTAAATTTTTTAATAATTTCCACGTTCCCTTTTTCATTTTCCCCTCGCATTGAATATTAAATTACGGTAAAAATTTATCTTTGCTTTATTGATTTCTTTTATTACTCTATTTCTGTAAGTATTGTACTCTTCTCTTTGACGGATTTTTTTTCGCCAAAATTCTCAATTTTTGCAATCTTTAAAAGTTTTTCTGTCTTTTGTCATAATAACAAAGGTCTCGGGGGACCCAATTTGCGAGCCCTTTTTCCCTTTGGGCTGGAAAAAATTTTTATCCCAAAAGTAGATTGTCTAAACTTTTAAAAATTCCGCATATTTTTGTGTAAATTTCCTCAGGATTATCATTGTCGCAAAAAATAGTTCAATTGATACGAGAAATAATTTTTTTAAGTTTTTCGTTCAACTTAATTGGGGAGGAATTTATCACTTTTCAAGTTTTTATTCTGCAAACTACGGGAAGAGACCTTCCTATAATTGAACGCATGTGAGCACCAAAAAGTGGCAGATACTTTTGTAGTAAGGAAGGGAGTTTCATAATGAGTATCTTCCGCGCAGTAAAAAGATCAATACAAGATGATACAAAAACCTCCTGACTTATACTCTTTGCGTGTACTTTTTTTTATACATTTAAAGAAGCCACATGCTGCCCAAAACGTCTTCATAAATTGCAGTGTTCCTGTCCCAAAATACAAGCAAGTTAATATTTATATCTCCTATTATGATCCCATTAGCACCAATGTTTTTTTCTAAAAACACATCTAATTCTTCAATAAATCTTAAGCGACTACAATTAGGAGGACGATACAGAGCTAACAAATAAACACACACATCATTAAGGTAAATCGTACCGCATAGCGCTTCTGCATGCACAAAATCAACGTTTATCTCAACAAATTTCACTGTTTCCCTGACAAATACAAGTAAACCACCACCAAGTTTGCTTAACCTTTGCTTTGATATTTTGCTATACCCTTGCAAATTATATAAATTTACGTCACAATTAGAAAATTTCACTTATAACTATAACATCGATTAACCCTATGACATCTTGCAAAATACAACACAACTCGTCCCCAAAGTTTATTTATAGATCGAATGTTTATGTGAATAATTTTCGAGATGATTGACAAACCACGGTCACCGCCCGCATACCAACCACTAATGTCATCGATATAAGTACAGTCAATAGTATCACTTTTATCTAACTCTTCCCAAATTTCCATTCAGTTAGACACACACTGCAAACAAACACACTACGACACCACAGGCGGAATGTCAGTTTCACTCCTTATTAATATGAGGGGTGATTGTTCGTCTTCACGGAGGAAAATTTTGGCCGCCCTTAGTCCAGGCAAACTTGTATCCCTGCTTTCTCTTGTTACGGGGCTAACCAATACAAATGTTTGTTTACCTTTGTGAGATGTTCGTTGATGTAAACAATATTTTTCGACGTAGGGAACCCAATTCCAATAATTCCAATAATAATAATAAAAATAATAATAATAATAATAATAATAATAATATTAATATAATAATAATAATATAATAATAAAAATAAATAATAATAATAATAATAATAATAATAAAAATAATAATAATAATAATAATATACAATCCCATTCGTTATATCAGCCAACGGCATCATACCGAAGAAGCTAAATACAATCCCATTCGTTATATCAGCCAACGGCATCATACCGAAGAGCTACATGAAAGCATTAAACAACTAGATCTTCAACCCAATGTATACATCGAGACTCAAAAGGCAGTAATACTCAACACGTGTAGAATAGTCCGTAAATTTCTAACTAAGAATGATACTTCGAGATTCCGAGACAGCTTCCATCCTGACAAGGTTTTCGTGGTTTCCCATAGTCCGAAGAGCAAATGCTAGGATGGCGACGAGAAATCGGCTACGAACGTACACAGCAGAAAGAAAACATCATCTACAAACAATATTACAATTTATAAATGACTTATTTTAGTTAGAGTTAAGACAAAAGTAATAATGTATGTAATAGGTACACATGGAAGTACTTGACGTAAGTCCCTACAACATGTTAGCTCCGGTTTTAACCGAGTTTGTATGAAATACATCCAATAAAATAATAATAATAAAAATAAGTAGTGCGCAGAGAATAGCCGACCAAAGAAGAATTATAGTTAAAAATAAAATGTTACCAATAAACATATTAACTAGAATAAGACGCGAAGTGAAAGACGAACTACAAACACATCAAGATGATAACGGCGCTACATCGACAGAGGACAGCGAAGAAGAAGACCAGTTGATACCAGAACTACTAGAACTTCCAGAATTACCGGTAATGCCATACCTGCTACAACTTCCAGATCTACCAGTTATACCAGAAATTCCAGACCAACCAGAACGTCCAGACATACCAGAACGTCCAGACCTACCAGAACGTCCGGACCTACCAGAACAACCAGACCTACCAGAACGTCCAGAACCACTAGAAATGCCAAACCATTCAAGAAGATCAAGACACCCAGAACGACTAGACGATCAAACACAAGAGGTAGATATGAATAACGTATTAGAAAATACACCTGACATTATCCATCTAAAGAACATCCTAGCTTTAGCATGTAATGGAACGGCTTCACCGTGTCTCCATTAGACCTTCCTTAACCACAAAATATTTTTCGAATAGCTCATTTGCATGTCAAAAATGCAAATATAGCTATATTTATTCAATAACTGATTTGGCCTACCAAAATGCAAATCAGCCACAATTAGTATAACAAGTAATAATGTAATTAGGAGGTAATCAAAGTATCGCAATCAAGTAAAGGTGGTAAATGGGACGTGAAATCACACAGAAACTGGAGAATCGAGAAACGAAGAGATCAAAATATTAAACTGGGACTGCAGTGAAGGCTAAATAAATTGTCTGAGCCTGGGGAAGGAGGCTAGTTCGAGGCTAAGATGTCGCAAAAACATCCCTCGGGCTATCGGGATGAATAGCAATGACTGGCAGGGCGACACCAGACGATGTACCAATGTGCGGCGATGCACACTGAGCCGCCATAAAGTCGGAATTAATCCGCTCGACTGCTTTAGCGAACACGATTATAATTGGCTTCGAGGAACAGTCCAAGGGTAAGGATGCAGCCAAGGCTTACATACATCCCGATCGTTGTGAGCATGAAGGCCACAAAGGAAACCACAAGGGTATATGGCGGAGAGCGAAGCCAGCTAGGGCGAGTTTTAGCGCGAGCCGGGTAGAGGCGAAAGACAGTTTTTCGGGGAATTCCCATGATTCCACGGGGTTAGCTCAGCTGACCGAGAGGAGCTAGGTGCTCAGGAGGAAGACAGACGGCAGTTGGTTTGGGGTAGTGACGCGGAGGAGGTTCGTGACGTGGTCCGGCCTCGGTGTGAAGTGAAGTTACTCGGCGGAGGCAACGTGCCTGCCCGACTTCACGATGAAGTTACGACGGTAGTACTTAGGACGGCCTAAGTCTCGGGGGTCGAGGAGTTTGAAAGTGATTTAACAGTGAGCGGAGTTGAGAAGTAGAGTGTGAAGTAAATTGGAGTATTATTTGAAATTGAAAGTGGATTGATAGCGAGCGAAGTCGAGTAGTAAAGCGAACTGTGGATTGGAATATTTTTGAAATTGAGACTGAGCTAATAGGGAGCAAAGCAAGGTGAACTGTGAATTGGAGTATTATTTGAAATAATAAGCGAGCCTGATCAAACGACTGGTGCAAGGAGTGACGACGCGGGAATCGAACGTATCGATCGACGCCAGTGAAGTGATCGTCTCACGAGATGAAACTGACGGCACCGTTCGAATGAATCAGAAGATCGCAAGCGTGGATTACTTCGTACCCAGTGTGTGTGTATTTATTTAAATCGATAACCCTGATTTAAATACTGTCCCCATCGAACAATCATCTTCGAACGTCACAACAAAAAGGAGACAGATGAGTACAAACACCACATACTTATAATAGCAATTTAGTAGATTCAAGGTCCATCAGGCACTGTAAACTGGGCTCAGCCACAGCATATGTAATAGAAGGATCCGACTAGGTAGGGGTTATATAATTTGTATCACCATTTATCAACCGTAACAATATATCAGGAACTGTAACCACTACACGTTTTTACAACCTCTGTAGATTGTGCATGACCTATTATCCTGTCACTAGACCAATAGTGTTTTGGGAGGGTCTGTACCAGCTGCAGTTGAACGAGACACGGCACCAGACATCCAGTCGGCGCCTCCGAAGTCAGACAAATCGTCTGCAATTCATCATTTGTTATAATAGAAATTGTATTGCAGAATTAGGGATCCAGCTACCGGACCAACTTGTACTAATTGGTTCCTCCAATTAGTGAATTAGAATTAGCATTATTGTTAGTCAATATGGCGCCCAACAATTAAGGGAAGTAAGGTGGAAAAGGAGGATTGTCTTGAAGGAGACAATCTAATGTCCAACTAGGGGTTTTATAAAAAAACTGCCGAATGCGACAATATGGCGCCCAACTAAGGGGCACAAATCTTTAAATAGCGACCCAGAGATTGAGAATAAACGTGTAGGAAACCGAAAACTGTAATAAAATAAATAATTAGCACAGTTGAGGTGAGAAGCGAGGAGAGAGCAATATAGTTAAAAACGGAATACAAAGTAAGTGCGAAGAGAACGGGAGTAATAAAGAAAGTAGGGTGGAGGGTTCACTACGATAGGGACACCCCTGGAGGAAAAAGAAAATGAGCAAACAACCGAACGAGAAAGGAAAAATGGCAGAGTACGAAGAAGTAGAATTTGCAAACGGGATAGAACCTAGGGAGAACCAAGAATACATGAACATGGGGAAAATGCAGGAAAATCAAGGACAGGAGACGACAGTAATGCAAGAAATAGTGAGGTTATTAAGGGAAACTAAATCGGAGTTAAAGCGAATTGACACAAAAATAACAAGACAGGCAGAGGAAGCACAAAAACAGGCAGAGGAAACACAATCAGAGCTAAAAGAATTGATACAAAAATAACAAAACAAGCAGAGGAAACACAGTCGGAACTAAAACAAATCGACACAAAAATAACAGTACTAGCAGAGGATACAAAAAAAGAACTAAAAGGAATAAAAGAAAAAGTAGATCAGCAAACAGGGAAAATAACGCAAGTAACTGAACAATTAGAACGAGTAGTAAAAGGGGTAAAGAGAATAAACAAGAAATTCGATAAGTCCATCATGGATGAGCAGATGGGAGAGCTAGAAGAAAGCATGACAGAGAAGATGAATAGGGAAAGAGAGAAAATGAACAGCGAAAGGGAGAAAATGAGCAGAGAAAGGGAGAAAATGAATAGGGAAAGGAAGACAGTGAGAAGGGAGATAGAGAAAATGAGCAGAGAAATGGAAAACATGAAACGGCAAATGTATAAAGAACAACTGAGAGGGTTAAAATGTCGCATGAATGAAGATAATGAGAATGTAGTTAGTATGGAGGGGGTGGTTGACAGAAATGACAGCGATGAAAGTTTGAATAGTGAAAGAGAAAGTAATGAAAAAGTGATGAATGAGGAGAATGAGTGTTGGGGTTTCCAGAAGTAGCTTTGACGGGGAAAGACATTGAGAGATTGAGTAGGATAAGGAAAGGAGGGTCTGAGATTCCTCAGGATGAACGGATAATGTATGAAGAGGTACATAAATTGGAATGGAGCATGATAATGAGAGGGTGGATGCATATCTTGTGTTTTTTACTGTGTTGCCTGCAAGAGAAGATAAGGGAGTTAACGAATGCGAGATATGAATGGAAGAATGATCGACTGGTTCAAAAAGGAATACATGATAGGAGGGGGTAGGAAGGAACGACGGAAAGAATGTGAGTTGACTAAAGTTAAAATGAAGAATCAAGAACAGAAACAGTCAAAAGGAAACATGAATGTGAGGAAGAGAAGAGAGAACAGTGTCAGATTGAAAATACATCAGAACGTGAGAGGGTAGAGGGGGGTATTTTGTGTAGGGAGTGCCCGAACGTAGATTACGACCGAGTAGTAAATGTAAGATAGAATAAGATAGGATTGGGAGTTAGAGAGGGTAGAATTTTGTGTAGGAGTGCCCGGCGCGGGAGTGCGACCGAGGTAATTTTATGTCTTTAATTGTCAGTTATATGTTAGTGTTTAGAATAGAAAGAGGAAATGAGATCATGACAATTCGAGCTAGTATGTATAGATTAGGAGGGAAGTGAGAATGGAAAACTTGTTGAAAGGAGTACAGGAGTTGTGAAGGGAAGTGTAATTTATGTAGATCGGAAGAAGAAGGGTCGAATTGTGTAGTGTGATGAAATGGTTTTTATGCTAGCGGAAGCCTGCATTGAGGAAATAGGGATGTTGTCTGAAGGAATGTGGTTGTTGATCTGGGGTAGCCTTCTAAGTAACTTGCCTCGGTGTACTAAGCATTGGTGAATTTTAGGAGCCAGGATAATTGTCTTTCTCGAGCCGACTCTTCCGAAATAGCTTGCTGCCAGTCAATGTACGGTATGACATTAGTGAAGGGGGGGGAGGAGGAAATCGAATGGTGACCCAACCTAGGCATCCTAAACGAGTAACCAGCGGTCGCCAATATGACTGCATTAGTGAAGTGAAGGAACCACCATTGATTTGTGATTTGAAATGCTAGAGCAGACGTAATTCTCAGTACTCAGCGGCGGACGTAAATATCAGGATGAGCAGGAATAAATGGCATCACGGGCAGTCGCTTAACTTTGTCGACCATATAAATTATGCGGAAGTTATCTCTTCAACTAGGAAAATCAACAGTTGAATAGGTATGGTTAACTATGTGTCTCAGAACTGAGGAGCATCATTGGATAAGGCAAACATCCACTTTATGTGTTAGGAAGAATGATCACGTGAATGCATTACACTGTATTGCATTATATTGTATTAGTATTAAAATTGGTATTTCACGTCTCATGTTTTATGTATTGTATTTTGTAAGAGGTGATTTGTAATTTGTAAATGTAGGATATTGTATTCCATATTCATAAAGAAAGCGAATTTAGAAAAGTAGGTGGAAGAAGAATAGTCAAAAGTTCGACGCCAGAGGGGGTCGGTGGAAGTAGCTAGGTAGACTGGTTGTCGCAGCTAGTGTAGGAAGGCACGGGCGAGGTTGAAAAAACTGGGGGGAAACCAGTACACAGCTGACCGACGAGTGTGGCTGGAGCCGAGCTGGGGGATGTTTGGGTAAAGACGAGCTGTGATTGGTCGGCACGCAGCAAGCGCGAGCCGAGGCGAAGGTGAGGAACCAGACGCGGAAGCTACCACGGCATTGCAGCGAGCGAGTCGAGTCCATCCACCCTAGCGCGATCCACGCGAAACCATGAGATAGGTTGTTGGCGTAGGCAGTCTGTCCACTTAAGTTTGACTTGACTTTATTCAACCTAGATTTTGACTTGTATTTGTAATTCAACGTGAGATGTCGTAATAGATTTTAGTTTTGTATTTCATAATCGAATTAGATGAAGCTTGGACTTTGAATTTTGAACTATAATTTGGATTTTGATTCCAATCAGGGTGTGGTAGTCATGCTTCGACATGATCTTTTGGGTGTGTTACGTAACCTAAATTGAATATCAAAACATATGTAATAATAAAAGGTATTCAATAAATTTGATGAAAGAAAAAAAAAATATTTTAGTGGTATGATGAAAAATGAAGGTCATAATTAACAGATGGAACTTTAGGGGTATGTTTAATCAAATATGTAAACAATTAGCTGAAACATAGAGAGGGTACTGTAATGGAACGGCTTCACCGTGTCTCCATTAGACCTTCCTTAACCACAAAATATTTTTCGAATAGCTCATTTGCATGTCAAAATGCAAAATATAGCTATAATTTATTCAATAAACTGATTTGCCTACAAAATGCAAATCAGCCACAATTAGTATAACAAGTCATAATGTTATTAGGAGGTAATCAACGTATCGCAATCATAGTAACGGTGGTAAATGGGAACGTGAAATCACACAGAAACTGGAGAATCGAGAACGAAGAGATCAAAATATTAAACTGGACTGCAGTGAAGGCTAAATAAATTGTCTGAGCCTGGGGAAGGAGGCTAGTTCGAGGCTAAGATGTCGCAAAACATCCTCGGGCTATCGGGATGAATAGCAATGACTGGCAGGGCGACACCAGACGATGTACCAATGTGCGGCGATGCACACTGAGCCGCCATAAAGTCGGAATTAATCCGCTCGACTGCTTTAGCGAACACGATTATAATTGGCTTCGAGGAACAGTCCAAGGGTAAGGACGCAGCCAAGGCTTACATACATCCCGATCGTTGTGAGCATGAAGGCCACAAAGGAAACCACAAGGGTATATGGCGGAGAGCGAAGCCAGCTAGGGCGAGTTTTAGCGCGAGCCGGGTATAGGCGAAAGACAGTTTTTCGGGGAATTCCATGATTCCACGGGGTTAGCTCAGCTGAGACGCGCGAGGAGCTAGGTGCTCAGGAGGAAGACGAACGTTAGTTGGGTCGTGGAGTTGGTTTGGGGTAGTGACGCAGAGGAGGTGCGTGACGTGGTCCGGCCTCGGTGTGAAGTGAAGTTACTCGGCGGAGGGCAACGTGCCTGCCCGACTTCACGATGAAGTTACGACGGTAGTACTTAGGACGGCCTAAGTCTCGGGGGTCGAGGAGTTTGAAAGTGATTTAACAGTGAGCGGAGTTGAGAAGTAGAGTGTGAAGTAAGTTGGAGTATTATTTGAAATTGAAAGTGGATTGATAGCGAGCGAAGTGAAGTAGTAGAACGTGCAGCAGTTGGAGTATTATTTGAAATTTGGAGCGAGTTGATAGTGAGCGAAGTGAAGTAGTAAAGCGAACTGTGGATTGGAATATTATTTGAAATTGAGACTGAGCTAATAGGGAGCAAAGCAAGGTGAACTGTGAATTGGAGTATTATTTGAAATAATAAGCGAGCCTGATCAAACGACTGGTGCAAGGAGTGACGACGCGGGAATCGAACGTATCGATCGACGCCAGTGAAGTGATCGTCTCACGAGATGAAACTGACGGCACCGTTCGAATGAATCAGAAGATCACAAGCGTGGATTACTTCGTACCCAGTGTGTGTGTATTTATTTAAATCGATAACCCTGATTTAAATACTGTCCCCATCGAACAATCATCTTCGAACGTCACAACAAAAAGGAGACAGATGAGTACAAACACCACAGTATTTATAATAGCAATTTAGTAGATTCAAGGTCCATCAGGCCACTGTAAACTTGGGCTCAGCCACAGCATATGTAATAGAAGGATCCGACTAGGTAGGGGTTATATAATTTGTATCACCATTTATCAACCGTAACAATATATCAGGAATTGTAACCACTACACGTTTACAACCTCTGTAGATTGTGCATGACCTATATCCTGGTCACTAGACCATAGTGTTTTGGAGGGTCTGTACCAGCTGCAGTTTGAACGAGACACGGCACCAGACATCCAGTCGGCGCCTCCGAAGTCCAGACAAATCGTCTGCAAATTCATCATTTGTTATAATAGAAATTGTATTGCAGAATTAGGGATCCAGCTACCGGACCAACTTGTACTAATTGGTTCCTCCAATTAGTGAATTAGAATTAGCATTATTGTTAGTCAATATGGCGCCCAACAATTAAGGGAAGTAAGGTGGAAAAGGAGGATTGTCTTGAAGGAGACAATCTAATGTCCAACTAGGGGTTTTATAAAAAAACTGCCAGAATGCGACAAGCATTTGCAACAGCCATGTCAGAGTTTGCAACACATAGAACCAAACAAAAGGCCATACATTACCTAAACCAAGCATTCAAAGGAAATGAAGACAGCGGTACACATAATTAAAACACATATCTTATCAGCATACACACAAGACGAACTATCATTTGCAGACGTTCATGCGGCAATTTACTGTGCAGCTGTAGCAGTGATTAGATACTTGGGCTTAAAGGTAAAATCTGCTACCTCTTAAAAGGGACAAAATAAGAGAAGAAAATTCCAAAATGGGAACAGCGACTAATTGGTAGAATCAATGAGTTTAGGAAAGATATCGGTAGATTGGTAGCACACAACCAGGATGCACAATGGATTCAAGACGAAAGAGCTAGGATGAGCGATGTTAATAAAAGGGGGTTCGAAGGTATAACGGGTGATGAATTAAAGTCGACAATCAGTGCTACACATAGCTGGAAAGCACCGGGTTTAATGATAATATTCAAAATTTTGGTATAAGAAATTCAATACTACTCACAATAAAATTTAAAGAAAATGTCTTAACGAGTTTAAAATGGGGGTTAAAGAAATCCCCGAATTCTTTCCTGAAGGAGTAACCTTTCTAAAACCAAAAGATAATGACAAGAAGAACCCAAGTAAATATCGGCCAATTACATGTCTACCAACTATATATAAAATATTGACTTCATGATAAAAAAATAAAGTATATACGCATTGCGAGAATACAATATCATGGCGAGGAACAAAAAGGATGCTGTAAGAACTCGCATGGATGTATAGAACAACTCATTATCGACTCTACTGTAATGAACCAGGCACACAATAAGAAAAGGAATATTAACGTAAACTCCCATTGACTACAAGAAAGCTTATGACTCAACACCACACACATGGCTTATTCAGATTTTACAAATATATAAAATCAACACAGTAATTGTACACTTTTGAAGACAGTAATGAAGACATGGAGAACAACACTAAAACTAAATATGAAAAACCAGCAGATAACACAGATCCAATCCAAATTAAACTGGCATTTTCCAAGGTGACTAAATTTAACGCATTATGGTTTTGTCTGTCATTAAACCCACTGTCGCATATGCTTAACGAATAAAACATACGGATTTAAAATTAAGAACAATAATATGGTATGTCACCCCAATTTCTCAACCTATTCTTCAGGGGATGATCTTAAGTTATATGCATCAAATTTTGTTCAAACTAAACAGTTTAATCAAAACTTTATTTGAATTTAGTCAAAATATCTGCATGGGTTGGGAGTAGACAAGTGTAAGACGCTACAAAACGAAAAGGGTAAGGTTACGCAGGCAGAAGAGTTCCAGCTAGATGATGGAAAATAGGATTGGAGTAATGGATGATAACGAAGTATACAAATATTTAGGATTCTCACAAGCTGTAAGAATTGAACAAAGTAATGAAAGAAAATTGATAGATACATACAAGAAGCGACTAAAATCATCCTCAAGACGCAACTAAACGGTAAAAGCAAGATCACAGCAAAAATACATATGCTATACCAGTACTGACATATTCATTCGGAATCATTAAATGGACACAGACAGACATCCACGCGCTGGAAATATTAACTCGTACTACACTTACTAAACACAGAATGCCCTCATCCTAAATCAGCAATAGAGAGATTGACACTTCCAAGAGAACAAGGAGACGAGGCCTAATTGATCTGAACAACTTATATTTATAAACAACTAGAGTTTTAAAAAAAAAAAAATAATTTTTTTACAAAGAGCAAACCAATCAAACACTGCATAGGGCTGTGGTGCTAGCTGACAAAACATTAACTCCACTCAATCTATCAACGAAATGTCAATCTTTAAGGAAAACTCATTACTGACGCTTCAAAAGAGTTACGTCTCTCAGAAAAGACCCTACACAAGAACATTATGATGAATACATAAAGGTCACGTAGATATTAAAGCATCAAATAGGTGGTTAAACAACGGGGAAAATTTGGAGAAACAGAAGGTTTTTTTTCTGGCTATTCAAGACAGAGTGATTGCAACAACGAAAATTTATAAAAAATTCTTTTACAAGATGCGACAGTAAACGATCAATGTAGAAAATGTAGTGTAAGGGTGAAACAATCGAAAAACATCTTACAGGTGCCAGTCACTATGTCAAACGGGTTACCTCTACAGACATAACCAAGTAGCTAACATTATTCACCAAAAACTAGCAAACAAGTACAACTCATTGATACACACACACCTTACTACAAATACAAACCGGAGAAAGTACTAGATAGCAAAGATTTCAAATTATATTACGACCGCACAGTTATAACAGACCAAACTATACATCACAACAGACCGGATATAATTATAATTGACAAGGGAAAAAACAAGAAACTACCCTTATTGACGTGCTGTTTCCCCAAAGTGCCATAACGTCGAGACTACATGGAAGAAAAAAAAATTTACAAGTATAGTGGGAACTTGCAATTGAGATCAAGAAGATGTGGAAACAGAAAAGGTAAATACAATCCCATACGTGATATCGGCTAATGGCATCATAACCGAAGAAGCTACATGAAAGCATTAAACAACTAGATCTTCCACCCAATGTTTACATCGAGACTCAAAAGGCAGTAATACTCAACACATGTAGAATAGTTCGTAAATTTCTAAACTAAGAATGATACTTCGAGATTCCGAGACAGCTTCCATCCTGACATGGTTTTCGTGGTTTTCCATAGGGCCGAAGAGCAAATGCTAGGATGGCGACGAGAAATCCCGGGCCCCGACCGTACACAGCAGAAAAGAAAACATCATCTACAAACTATATTATAAATGACTTATTTTAGTTAGAGTTAAGGGCAAAGTAATAATGTAGGTATGTAATATAAAATACACATGGAAGTACTTGACGTAAATCCATACAACATGTTAGCTCCGGTTTGAGTTTGTATAAAATACTCCAATAAATAATAATAAAAATAAAAAAATATAAAATAATAATAATAATAAAAATTAATATAATAATACAAATTAAAATAATTAATAAAAATAATAATATATAAAAAATAATAATATAATAATAATAATAAAAAAATAATAAAATATAAAATAACATAAAAATAATAAAATAATAATAAATAATAATAATAAATAATTTTTTTTTGGTTTTGCTACATACTGCCTTGTGCCTGAACGCCGCGGTAAGGGGGCGACGCTGGAGCAGGGGCCATAGGAGGGCCACGCCCCGCTGGCTTGGCGCGCAAACGACCGAGACGCCAGCATCCCCTGTTTAGGGAGGCTGTCCCCGACGGACAGATACTCTTCTAAGCGACACCTGCCTCGTGTACTGACCCCCAAACGGTACTCTGGCAATCCCGATGTTTTAACTCTTGTACTTGACGGGGCCCTTAGGCTATTCCAGAGCACTCTTACCGTATTTTGAAAGTCAACGGAAAATGCAAAAATTGGTTGGATAAAAAGATGAATTTTAAAAAAAAAGGAAAAAATTAACTTTTTTCTTGGCGGACAAACTAAATTTTTGGCCAAAAATATGAAAATTTTGGGTCATTACGGAAATAAAGTTTTAATGCAATTTTTATTTTTGCTAGTTTTTTTTATTGCTTCAACACACCTTTGTCTCTGACTGAGAAAAAAGGGGAAACTATTTTATGAAATTCTTTTGATGACGTTTTTTTCGTTTTCCGGTTCAAAAACTCTTTTTTTTTTGTCCCAAAGTGACAAAAAAAAAAAAATCGCACATCAAACTTTTTCAAAAAATTCTTTTTTAACTCATCAGAGACAAAGGTGTGTTAAGCAAAAAAAAAAATCAAATAAAAATTAATATTGCATCCAAAACATTCATTTCCGTAATGACCCAATTTGCATAAATGGCCAAAATGATTTTGTCCCGCCAAAAAAAGGTATTTTTTCCCCTTTTTTTATTCAAGTTCATCTTTCTCCACCAACTAATTTAGCCTTTTTCCCCGTTGCTTTAAAAATATGGGGAATGCTCGGAATACCTTAAGCCCTGGGCGTCGTGCCTGGTATGTAGCCCCCCCACGCTCTCTCGAAGGGGAAGGCTTGCCCCCTATAGTGGTGGGTCAAGGATTCAGCAATGATCGATAGGAAAAATTTGAGGTAAGAGATTGGTTAAGTCAGTGTTTTGGGATTGTAGTTTGGGGTTTAATTTGGATGTCAGGGTAATGCTTGGGACGTTTAAACAATTTCTTCGACGCGGCCACCCCCAATGGACATGGTGGCTTAACCGACGAAAAACTCGTAAATGTGAATCGAGTGACAAAAATTAAATTCGGATTTCCACACTCCGATCCCGATCCCGGGGTATTTCAATCTGACCATAGTGGCTATTCCCGCGCACTTAGTCGAACACGATCCCCACGGGAACTGTCACAAACACCCCCCTGGGCTACTTAAAGGGTAAAACGCGATGGTTTTCCTTTCCCCTCCCGGACCGAACGCTCCTCCCTGGTTAGCGCGCAAAGCGCCTTGATCACGTGATGACTAGCTGACCTTGTCACCTGCCGCTGTTGGCATGGAGGGTGGGCTTATTGTTAGCCTGCCCCAATGGCCCTCGTTTAACATCCTCCTCGGGGGAATATTCCTCGAAAAATACTCCCCTAAAACTGCGTCTTCGGGTTGAGCTGACCCTGTTGCCACAAAGTAAACACCTCGCACTTTTCTTGCTGTTTGGTCCTGCTAGGCGTTGACCTAAAAAACTTGCCCCAAACGAAATAATCAGATGCTTGGAAAGGGTAGGGGTAAAAAATCCCGGGGGAAAAAGGGAATGTCGCCTTGTGTTGAAAGAAAAATATCTTTACCAACGAAAGCAAAATTATCTGTGCTGATCTAGATTTCGCCCCGTGTGAAAGTCCCGCTGGCTAGCGGAATTAAATTCAAAAAGTTGTTTTTAGGAAAACAATTTCAACCACCTCTTCTTTCGTTGGGACCACTATACCGAGTCGTACCCATGCGAGTTCGTCTGCTGGTTTGGGGCCTCCCGTGTCAGCCACCCTTATCCCTTGTGCACAAAAAAATACCATCGGCCCCGGGTGGGCCTCCAAATTTACCCCTTGGCTAATTTAGCACCTTTTAATTATGAATTACACTTTCCTAATAATATCTCTTATTACGGAAAGCTCACGGCTATTTGATTTTAAATTTAAACAATAAAAAAAAAAATTATCTGGGTATAGCCTGTAAGGCTGCCCGTTACACCCCCTATAGGCTGACGATTTTTACAATTTTTTAATGAACAATCAAAACTTCCCTCATTATTCTTGGCTCAATGTTTAACGGGTTCTTCGAGCCGTAATGAGGCAATATAAACTCTAGGTTTTTTGATTCTGCGTGTGACATCGTGTCTCTTGTTGGTCGTGTTTCCCTTTAAACAAGGAAACGCCAAGGGGCGTTGTTTGACATGGCGAGCCATGTTTTGAGTAAACCGGGAACTTCCCTTTTATCCCCTACCTAAAGCTGCACTAGACTGCATGATCTTCCCCTAGCCTACCTAGGTAAAGTGGTGCTTATGATTTACAGTTGACGCCTCTAGACTGCAGAGTCTTCTTCCTACCTACCTAGGTAGAGTGGCGCATTATGGGTTATACAGTTTTTACGCCTACTAGACTGCATGAGTCTTCCCCATTAACTACCAAGGCAAGTGGCGCTTATGCTATACGTTGACGCCCACTAACTGCATGGTCTTCCCCCCTAACCTACCATAGGCTGAGTTTGGGGCATTTTCTTCAGTTGACGCCTACTAAAAACTGCATGAGTCTTCCTCCCCACCTACCTAGGGTAAGTGGGCATTTGACTTTCAGTTGCCACTAACTGCATGAGTTTCCTCCCTACCACCTGGCTAAGTGGCATTTTGACTTTACAGTTGCGCCTACTAGACGCATGAGTCTTCCCCCCTAGCCTACCATAGGCTAGAGGGCGCATTATGACTTTTTCGTTGACGCCTACTAACTCATGAATCTTTCCCCCCTACCCACCATCTAGAGTGGCGCATTATGGGTTTTACATTGACGCCTACTAGACTGCATGATTTTCCTCCCTAGCCCACCTAGGCTAAGTGGCGCATTATGATAACGTTGCGCCTACTAGACTCATAGTCTTCCCCCTAGCCTACCATAGGCTAAATGGCGCATTATGACTTTACAGTTTTTACGCCTACTAGACTGCTAGTCTTTCCCCCCAGCCTACCATAGGCTAGTGGCGCATTATGGCTATCATTGAGCCTACTAACTGCAGAGTCTTCCTCCCCAGCCACCCTAGGCTAGAGGGGGGCTTATGACTTTACATTGACGCCTACTAGACTGCATGAGTCCCCCTCCTAGCCTACCCAAACTAGAGTGGCGCATTATGACTATACAGTTGACGCCTACAACTGCATGAGTCTTCCTCCCACCTACATAGGGACGTGGTGGGTTTTGGCTTTACAGTTGACGCCTACTAGACTGCAGAGTCTTCCCCCCTAGCCTACCATAGGCTAGAGGGGCTTTTGGCTTTACAGTTGACGCCCACTAGACTGCATTATCCTTCCTCCCTACCTACCAAGGCTAAGTGGCGCATTATGAATACAGTTTTACGCCCACTAGCTGCATGATCTTCCTCCCTCCCCACCATAGGCTACAGTGGGGCTTATGGCTTTTACAGTTGCGCCTACTTTTAACTGCCCCGATCTTCCCCCCTAGTATGGGTTACCCAAATGAATTTAGGGGTTTTCGCCGTTTTTGTGATGGGCAAAGCCGCTATTCCCAAAAAGTAAAAAACGATTTTTTTTATAATTTTTTTTTGGTTTCCCTTTTTTTACCCCTTGCAGAGGGTGGGTGGAGGGGTTTTGACTATTTTTTAAAAATTTTTTTAAAAATTTGAAATTTTTTTTTTGGAAAAAAAAAAAAAATTT
>JAMZAV010006780.1:0-34796 GCA_024449915.1 Sweltsa coloradensis | reverse complement strand
AATGGCAAAACGATTTAGTTATTTTAATTGATCATTTGATCAACTGTTTGATCTTAATCACGTGGGGCGTATCTTCGTCTTTTCGAGCAACTATACATCCGTTCCGGTACCAAACAAACTTGTGTCTCGTTGCTTTAGCCTGTTGCTTGTCACTAGCCAAAATAAGTTACGATAGTAGGAGAGAGGTGGTTCGTTTATGAAGATGGTCAGGTCATCCTTTCATCATCATTTACATTCTGAAGGATGTTGCTATTTTTAATAGAAATATTTTTCTTAGCTCTCAAGAACTCTTCTCTTTTTTTACGGGACACAAGCTGTGCTACTACCTTAGGGGGGTAATCCTTGTTTCTGGATGGAACTCTATGCACAGCTTCTATATCCGAACTCTCGAGACGTATTTCCAGATGATTAGCAATACCTATCACTATACTTTCAATGTCTTCGTTTTCCTGTTGTATGATATAAATTCTTGCCTAACAAAACATGAAGACAGTCTTTAACACCGACAGAAAGATAGGAGAGTTGTTAAGAAGTAGTAAGGACCACATCCACCTAGAAGGTAGTGGCGTGTATGAAATACCATGTGGGAATTGTGACGGATGCTATGTGGGTCAAACAGGAAGGAACATGTTTCAACGACAACAGAACACAGGCTAGCTTTGAGCACATGGACAGAACATCAGTCCTTGCTCAACATACTAAGGAAAGTGGCCATGTTATCGACTTTGCTGGCATGAAACCCATTGCCACCGTTGAGGAGTTTCTTCCTAGAATGTTACGGGAAGCCATCGAGATAAACAAAAGAGCTCACAGTGTAAATAAACAGCAAGATAGCCAACGTTTTATCGGTAACATGGAAACCTGCAATTTCAGGGATCCATGTAAAATCACATAGGCTAACTGTAAAACCTACAGTTACAGACCACCATCAACGCCTCAGTTAATACATGCAGATGATCTACAAGTAAATGAATCGACGGTCAGAGTGACAAGATCCATGACGAAAAACGTAAAGACGGACATGTAGTGACTTTCTTGTTTCTTTGCAACACAAGCTTTGCAATGCTTTCATTGAATGGTATTAATTCGTCATGTGTGCAGTGATTTCTTTTGTTGACTTTTATTGTTTTTTCTCTCCAGTTTTGTTCTGTATTTATCAATGTAATGTAGTTTTCGTTTTTTTATTATTATTATTATTATTATTATTATTTATTTTCAATGTAATTACATAGTACAGATTAATACATGTAATAACTCTTATACAATGCACATTGATGGAAGTAAGAATCAGAGCAACGCCCCATTACACAATTGTGTCTTACTACCAGTACCTTACACATAAATAAAGCTATATTACAGGATTATTATTAATATACTATATACATAGCAACAAGATAATTACAGTTGAAACGAGTATTTGGACGTTCATAACAAGCGAAAATGTACAGTTAATTTACAACAAAATAACTTGCTATTCTTATGGATTTAAATGAGTGTTTGTGTTTTGTGCGTGTGTTCATATGCGTGTGTGTGTGTGTGTGTTGATTGAGTATGTGTATGTTATGTGTATGTTATGTGTGTGTGTGTGTGCAAGTGTGTTATTGAGTGGTCTGACCATGGTCCTGACTGTCCAGTAATGATTGCCTCAGCTGTTTTTGAAATTGGTGTGTAGATCGGATCTGTTTTACATCATTATCAAGACCATTAAATAATGTTACTGACCTGTAGTAAAATCCATTTTGGTATTGTGATGTTCTTGCGAAAGGAGGACAAAGTGTCACCCCTCTGCCATATCGTACTGAACGGTAGCTTAATTTGACTCGGGTTAGAGGGTCTAGGTCAACTTCGTTACAGAACATTTTTCTTAAGAACACAATATCAATTTCCTTAACATGATTTTCAAATGATAGTAAATTACTCAAGTCTAACCTTTTCTGACTGTCACAATCCCTTCTCCCGGTGATAAATTTAGTTGCATTTAGTTGTTTAGTTGCATATTTAAAGTTGTATTGGCCCTGAGGATGATGGGTGAAATCTCATCGAAACGTCGGCCCAATGAAAATATACGTGGCATTGAAACCGAAAAACCGATTACATTAATATATATATATATATATGTTATATCGCAGACTTTCGCGGATTGAATATGCAGACATTGTATTTTCGGGTAGTCCGTGTGGTTTTATTATTTGTTCCAACGTTTCGGACAGTTCTCCCTGCCTATCGTCAAGGAAATTTAAAACATAAAACAATATCAAAAACAAACAAAACTTTACTTCATAACATACACTGCAACTGGATACATAGACAAAACTTAATAGCTTAGAAAACGGAGGTGCTAATGACAACATCCCAAGTAGCACAGAAAATGTGTGCGCTTATGGGCCATCAGCGGCAAAGTGATGGCAAAGTTTTGCGTTGATGGGCCGCCTATGGCCCATAAGCACACTTCCGACAGTCGTCGCTGCAAAAGTTTTGCGTTGATGGGCCGCCTATGGCCCATAAGCACACAACCGACAGGCGGCGAACAGTAGGCGGCCCTCCTATGGCCCATAAGCACACAACCGACAGGCGGCGAACAGTAGGCGGCCCTCCTATGGCCTCCTATGGCTTAAATTTAGCGATTACTTTACTGTCTGTCCGTCTGCCCGTGTGTGACTGGTAAAATTAATAATAAATACAAATCCAAACTGAGCTCCTAATCACTTTCCGTCAATTTAATTCATACCATTTTTTAGATATATGGGCTTGATTCTCTTTGGTCAATTTAAATATGAACAAGAGTAGGCCTACACTTAAAACAACTCAATTTGAATACATATATTATTGATTCTTTAGTTTGATGAACAACCTGAGATGGCATTTATTTAGTTTCCATGTAAACAAGGTACGAAATGTTGAACAAGACGTTCCACAATGCATACACGCTGGGTACATCTTCATAAGGCAGCTGGCGCGCACCTCTAGTAGTGATCACGGTGGTGTAGCGGTCAGCGTTCCTGAGTCCGGCGCAGCAGGTTGGGGTTCGAGTACGGCGATAGGCGATAAAATTTATCTATGTCTAATAACTCTCTCTGTATTAACTCGAATTTGTTATCTTACACACAGTTCACAGAAATTGAAATGCTAGCACGATTGAAACGATATATAATTTTAAACTTTTGTCAGTTAATATTTTCGTTTGTGTACGTGACTTCCTCGCTTCGCTACAAGATGGTGCTAGTGTTCCCGAAACATAAATACACGAAACACGAACACACACGAACACGAAACATAAATACAACATAAATATACCCGTAAGCATCCCGCTGTGACAAAAGTGAAGCAACTGTAACTGATGGCAAACTGTGTATCGCCGGCTATGGCCCATAAGCGGGCCGTTGTTACAAAAATGCAGCACAGTATTTTCGAAACTGATGGTTTTGCTACAGTGGGCCGCTTATGGCCCATAAGCGGCGCGTTGCTTATGGCAAAGTTATGGGCGCCTGGCCAACCCCATAAGCGGGCCGTAAGCGCATCGCCGCTTATGGGCCATCAGCTCAACTGATGGCGATGTTACAGCTCGCCATAAGATCGCCATCACTTTGTGCTACTTGGGATATTATAAACAACCAGATATTTTAAAAACTGTGAAGACATCAACACAACCTATTACTTTTTAGATCACCTCAGCGTACGAGTAGATGGCTCAAGGGGTTTTTGTTGAGTTTTCTTCCTCTTGTCAACTTTTGTTGTCGGAGGTGGACGGCCTAAAAACATGTCCACAGGGGAGGCTTTTGGTTGAATATGACAGCCTTGCAAAACATGTTTCCATGTGGCTGGAAGTCTTTAAGCATCGTCCCGTGTGTTCATGTTGTGTTTCCGTTTCTCCGTCTCCACTGCCTCTCTTACGATTCGGGGCACTTCATATTCCACTTTGGCTAGGTTTTAGCTTCATCAAAGTTAATCCAGTGCTCCTTGTCGAAAGCATGTTGGAAAAGAGCTGAGGTGGTTTCCATACGTCTAACTGCAACTCTATGTTCGTCGATGCGGACAGATATTTTGCGGTTAGTTCTTCCTACGTAAGTCTTTTCGCAACTTCCACACGGAATTTCGTATATACCATGGGACTCGTTAGGAATGGTGTCTTTAGCGTTACGTAACATAGATGAAATCTTCCGATCCGTGCTAAAAACAGTTCTTATATTCTGTTTTTTGAGTAAACGGCCCTTATTTTGTCAGTGGTTCCTTGGATGTAAGGCAGAAACGCAGTTGATCGGGGTTCATCTTTTGGGAAAATCTTGATCAACAGGTTTACTCGTCGTTTTATTATGTAGATTTATTTATGTCTCTATTTGCAACAGGCAATGTAGCCCACTAGTGCAAATTTAGTAGAGAAGGGAGGAGGGGAAACCCGGTACCGGCACATAGCCTACTCCTAAACCGAAAAGTACCAAGGGGACCAACGGCTTTACGTCCATTCGAAAGGACGGTGTAACTTTTGACAGTCGTATAGGTTCCTCCACTAACCCGGACTGCCGAGCAGACGGCGACAAGGAGAACGAAGCTGTCACACAAAGCTTTCGAACCCTAGTCTGCTCTAGCCAGCGATGTACGTGTGTTTCAGGGCAGAGCGGCGAACCACTCAACCCCTGACCACGCCCGATGTTGCTTAACTTCAGTGTTCAAGTGGGAACTGGTTAAACGACCGCGGCTAAATCGCTGGCTAATGCTCGAGCAATTGTGTTGGGGGAAAATCCGTTAGGGAGTAAGGTGTTTCGTAACCCAATCATTTCTTCAGCAATGTGCTCATCATCAGACAGTCTTTTGGATCAAATAGCAAGGGTGTTCACTTCTGTGGCAAGCTGTGCTGGGTGGTGGTGTGAGTCTGCGTTTAATTATCAATTTGTATGCGTTGGTTTACGGTAGACGGTATGTCCGAAGGTCTCACCCTCTTTCTTGATTAAAAGAACATCTAAAAATTGTAGACATTTTGTCTTGTTCTATTTCTATTGTGAATTTAATATGTTCATTTAACTCATTCAGAATGGGTTAAATGATGTTCTTTTAATCAAAGAAGTGGATGAGACCTTCGGACATACCGTCTACCGTAAACAAACGCAAACCGCAAACCGATATGGAAACGATGTATAAATGAATACATTTTTCAACTATAAAGCAGGTCGAAATGGAATTCCCCACAACATACATATTAATGATCTCGTCATCATTAAAGAAGACAACGTCGCTCCAACAAAATGAAACCTGGGACGAATACTTTCAAGTTCATCCAGGTAGCGACGGCAAGATTTGAGTTGTTACATTGAAGCCGGAGAAAGGAGTTTTCAAGAGACCAATAGTAAAATTGTGCTTGATACAAACAATCGAGTTGTTCGTAAAATATTGACCATTTTACAAGTGTCAAGGTGGGGGGCATGTTTAAAAAAAAATGTGATTGATACAAACAATATCGAGTTGTTCGTAAAATATTGACCATTTTACAAGTGTCAAGGAGTTCCCGTTTGGTATATTAATCTACATTGTTCAGCATACTGTTAGTATTAGTATTAGTATTAAACACTATTGTGCCCTAATGTTCTGGTACCAACTCTTTGATTACCTCCATTGTTTTGGAGATGGGCAGTTTGGTAAACAATGAGACGTTGTCAAAACTAACTATTATATCCCCCTCTTCTACTCGTAGAGTGTCTAGTATCTCCACGAAATGTGATGAGTTTTTAACGAAAGAAGCCGACGTCGGGACCATGAGCTGTAACTGTTTTGCCAGATGTTTTGCCAGATCTGTCGCAAGGGGATACCTGGCTTGTGAATCTTTGGTAGACCGTACATTCTAGGAGCTTTTACCGAGTTTTACTTCAGACTTGTAGTCTAGCCCTACTCGTTGTAGTCATCAAACTTCGATTATCATTGACCTCTCTTTACCACAGACCAGGGACGCCGATCCGTGGGTGCTCAGGGGTTGGAGCACCCCTCGGATTGTTTGGAGGGGTGCGCAGCAACCCTCCAAATATTCTGAACTTAAAAAAGACCTTTATGATAACAAAGTTTAGAGCTATGTACATTTACAAAAACGTTTGCAGGAATAGTTAGTTAAAGTTACTTTTTGGTTAATCTGGCAAGTCTGTTGGTAAATCGGATTGTGACTCTGTCCTTCGGCATTTTCTTTTTTTGCGAATAACAATTCTACAACCATAAAATATAATGGTACCTCTTTCCGGTGCATGAGAAACGGAAAAGAGAATTTACGGTTTAATATATTTTTAAATGTAGAGAGAATGATTCAACAAAATCAGAGGCGGATTCAGAGGTGAGAGGCGCCTCTCCTACGAGATTCCTATTTTGATTGCGCAGCCAAGTACTACCATCACCTATTGTGCCTTTTTCGATTTTTAACGTGTTTCTAGGCCATCGTAAGTTGTAAATTCGCAAAGTTTTTCGCCTTCGGCGATAAGGGGCACCAACGGCCGGAGCATTCAGATATTCCCTGGTTTTGTAAAACCGGACTCGCTCTTCCCCACCCTAGATACGTAGATAGTTTTCGTTTTATAAATATGTGAAAATCTTGAAAAAAAATCCCATGAATCAGGGTTATCCGCCACTGAATAACATATACCCAAATCATGACTATTACACATGCTAATTTCATTACTGATATAATACACAAAATAATGCAGCAAAAACGTTTTAGAAAATCACTGACGGGCAGTTTTGAAGGTTATCCACTGTCAATGAAATGATAGTGAAATATTTCAGCACCCCTCGGAATTTATAAAACACGGCGCCCCTCTACAAACTGGTAGTCTACTCATGGTAGTCATCAAACATCGTTTTTCATTGGTTTATATTGATAACATTGAATCCATCTTTAGAATAATTTGGTTTAATATATTATTAAGAAATAATGGTTTAGCCGGAAGTCTAAAGGTCTGTTCGTTGGACCTGCTCTAACGACTCGTAGCTGCTCGGATAACGAAATAGCCGTTCGTTTCACGAGATCACTTTCTCGAATTGCGTTTTTTGGACTCGAGCAACTTGATCTAGAGCACAAACATCATGATTTTCCTGCTCTGACTTTTTAGGAGGAGCGAGTTAGAGCAACTTAGAGCAAGTTCGATTTAATAGCGAATTACGCGCGTTATTTAAATAAAAATGTCTTCCTCGTTTGCTGGAAGTGTAAATAATTATTTGTCAATATATGTGAACGAAATTATTCTTTTTGGATTGATTTTTCTTTTTTAGAGCAGATTAGAGTAGATATTCGCCTCAAAAAACGTTCGTCTCAAAACACAAGAGTACTGCAGTGATCTAACTTCCTCGAGCGTGGGCGTGGCCTAATTCAACCAGGCTCTAAAGTGATCTTAGAGCAAAGTCGAGCAGGTCCAACGAACAGACCTTAAATGTGTTCGAGCAATGCTGCTTTAAATTAATTAGCATTTTAAAACTGTGGAGTAATCTAAAAGCTAGGATTTAGCGGTACAGTATTGAGTCTCTCTTTTATATATGCATATGTTTATTTTACTATAATGCCGAGATCCTGTGCATCGCCCACAGGGCCACAACCTCAAGTGCAAACACCATTACAAGCCTCCTTGGGTATTGTGTTGCAGAAGCTGGCTATACGACGTGTTGGATGCCCTCTGTAAACCTTCAGCCTGATGAGTATGTGCCACGCCCCAATGGATTCCAGTGCCCAAACTGTGACAGAAGCTACAAACAGAAGTGTCATCTTTCAAGACATATCCAGTACGAGTGTGGAAAAGAACCCAGGTTCCAGTGCCCTCTGTGCTCGTATCGAACTAAGCACAAAAGTAGCCTAAAAAATCACTTGTTCTGTAGGCACAGAAAGTCTCCAGTTTCATTTGTTACTACTTAACAAAGAGAAGAAGGATATTTTTGTACGAATATCAGAAGTTGGTGGCTGGCCCATTGATTTAATCTTCCACTCATAGAGTTACCAGGACACTTGTCTAAACTTTTTGGTCTAAAGTCATTTCGTCTAATTTTTATAGACATTTCGTCTACAGTTATTTCGTCTAACCTCTTAATCCGACATTTCGACTTAAACGTCATTTTGTCTAAGTGATTTTTCTCTGGGCCGTCATTTCGTCTACTTAATTTATGTTTTGACATGATTGTATTGGGTCTTATATTGTTACCACTTCCCTATTTCAAACGTTAGCAGTTTATTATTATCACATATCAAATTATCAAACGACATTTAATTTTTTAAAGCTGTAAGATTCATAGTAACCTTATTTAGTGAGTGGTGCCTGACGAGGAATAAAATTAATTGATTATACTACGTTGGTGTAAGATTGGTTTATTGATTTGGTAACAAAAGAAATAAATACATTTATGTATTTTTGCTGAAAGCTAAAAATAAATAGACTTCCATTTTGTCGTACACATATTTTATTTATTTATTTACCTATGCAATTTTTGTTTTATGTAAACATTTTGGGTTTTTATATGAAATCTAGGGCGACGGTCGTTCGCCCGCAGCCAAGCACACGCGACTGCTAGTAGGCGATGACTAACTCGACCTGTTTACTCCTCGGGCGCAGGTCGTTCGCCCGCAGCCAAGCGCACTACTAGCGCATTACTAGCGACTGCTAGTAGGCGATGACTAACTCGACCTGTTTACTCCTACCCGAGTTGGGGGGTTTTCAGCTATCTGCACACGCCGTCCCGAAAGATTTACAATCTTGAAACTCGGTATATGATCTTCCGGCTGGCTGGTTGGTTGGTTGGTTGGTTGGGGGGGGGGGGGATTCTGCCAGAGAGGAATAAGAGCCTACAGAGAAAACGGTACATCTTAGAACTATGAAACTTGGACCACACTTAGGTGTACCTCACACTCACATACTTCCGCCGAGAGACAAGCAATATTCCACCCCCAACACTCCCTAAATCATCCCCTTAAATTGGAATAAGTCATAGCTCCAACCTAAAATAAAATTTTTTATTCAAATTAGTTATTAAGATTGTGTTCTAATGTGTTTAACCCAATCGGCCTATTCTGATTATATAAACCACATTTTATCAACCCCCATCCCTATAGTTTGTATTATTTTTATCTTGATTTCCAGCATTCACCACGAAGGCACCTAATAAGTTATCATCATGAAATTTAACATGATGGTACATAATAATATGAAAAATAATCCGCCGAGAGGCAAGCGATATTCCACCCCCAACACCCCCTAAAATTGGAATAATTCATAGCTCTAATCTAAAATTTATGTTTTATTCAAATTAGTTATTACAATTATATTTTAATGTGTTTTAACCCAATCGGCCTATCAAGGGCGGCGGTCGTTCGCCCGCAGCCAAGCGCACGCGACTGCTAGTAGGCGATGATAACTCGACCCTGTTTACTCCTACCCGAGTTGTGGGGTTTTCAGCTATCTGCACACGCCGTCCCGAAAGATTTACAATCTTGAAACTCGGTATGGTTTATATATAATTTAACATGATGGTACATAATAATATGAAAAATAATCCGCCGAGAGGCAAGCGATATTCCACCCCCAACACCCCATAAAATTAGAATGATTTATAGCTCTAATCTAAAATTGATGTTTAATTCAAATTAGTTATTAAAATTATATTTTTATGTGTTTAAACCCAATTAGCCTATTCTCATTTCCTAAACCACATTTTTTCAACCACCATCCCCTATAGTTTATATCATTTTGACCTTGATTTCCAGCATTCACCATGAAGGCACCTAATGAGTTATCAGCATGAAATTTAGCATGATGGTACATAATAATTAGACGAGTGAGCGCAGCGAACGTAGTCTACAACGCTACTCGATCGGTCCTTGGTCGTGATTAATTCTGTTAAATGTTAAATGTCTGTCTGTCCAGGCTCATACGGCCGAACGGCCAAATAGACCGAGCTGAAATTTTAAACAGACATCAGTGACCAGGTAACTGAGAACTGCTAACAAAATGAGCACAATCTGTTACGATTTAAACCTGCAAGAAATAAAAAACTGAAAAATTCGTTGAAATGTATGGGAATTATTTTAACGACAATGGTTTTCATTTTGAGATAATATATTTTGTTTGTTATTTACCTGGCTGTGAAATGCCGTGTCCAAAGTTAATCGAATGTTGGACGTCAAGGTACCCCCAAATTCCGCTCGTAGATTTAGTAAACCTTGCAATATTTTCACGTATATCCTACTGGCCATGTTTTCCGTATTGTCACAGATGATGGACTACACTGCGTTATATGCATTTCAAAACATGTTAAATAATTTAAAAAATACAATCCAGAAATTACAAAATCTTTCCCGACCATTTAACCCACGTCTCCCACATTTCGGCTATAAGTGCGCTTTAGCCAACTCGACTAGGGAAACGCCAAAGTCGTTGTTAGACGAGTGAGCGAGTCATGTGTTGAGTACACAGCAACATTTGCATTTAAGTTTGATAATTATATCGGTATAGATAATAGGGTTTTAAGTTGAGTTGGTATAAGGGCACGTCAACTGTAAGGTAATAATGCACCACTTTAGTCTATGATAGGCTAGGGAGACCTTAGGTAGGTAAATAATAAATTGATAAATGGGCTTAAATGTGTAGGTTCTATTTTAACAACAATGTTTTTTCGGGAAGAATTATAATTTTTGGAATGTCAAGAGGTGCGCGGCACTGGCCAAGATGCATCGAAACTTGCACGCTCAAGATTACCCAAAACTCCGCACGGAGATTGAGTAAACCTTGCAATCTTAGCTCGTTCTCGTACTGGCTATGTTTCTTATACTATTCTGCAATGTTAAAACACTACAGAAATTATTTATTTATTTGTAATTAATATATTAACCTAGATGGTTGGCATGCGAAATAAAGTACGATGTACATGAATAATCCCATACAATTTTTATGTCTTTTGTAATTTTTCATACTATACAAATTTGCGTTTAGCGACAGAAGATACGATTGGTTTGTGCATGGACTTAAAATAGTTACATCCATGGTTTGTAGAAACTCCATTGAGATTCGTGGATCTTGATCACTGCCTTGGTACAAACAATTAAAGATCAAACAGGAATAATTAAAACATAGTATGGGCCGTGTTTAATTTGTTATTTTTGCAAACAAAAACACATTCTACGCCGCCATTAATTGGCGTGCTTTCTGTTTGTTTATAAAACTAGGGAAACGCCAAAGTCGTTGTTAGACGAGTGAGTGAGCCATGTGTTGAGTACCCGGTAACATTCCTTTTCTTCCCCCTACCTTTGGCCTCCCTAGCCTATCATAGGCTACAGTGGAGCATTATGGCCTAAGCTATGACCTAAACTTAAATACCCTATTATTTATACGAATATTATAATCAAACTTAAATGCAAATGTTCCAGAGCACTCAACACATGGCTCACTCACTCGTCTAACAACGACTTTGGCATTTCCAACAATGTCGGGTTGAGTGGTGTTCTTCACACCGATATCTAGGGCACGAAACTATTTTTTGCCGAGATTGCCAGGCTCAGCGTTTCTCCATCATCATCTTCATCGTCATCTTCATCCTGCATCTGCTTCTCCACCAATTTTCTCCACTCTTTCCTGTCCTCCCGCAGCTTGAATTCCGTCACCTGGTTCCACGATTCACCTCTCTCTTCAACGTCTCCTTCGATCAATCTTCCCCATCTTTCTCTCGGTCTTCCTACTTTTCTTTTACCTTCCTCTCCTGCTTCGAAGTCTCGTCTTGGGATCCTATCCATTTCCATCCTCTTCATATGAACAAACCATCTTAAACGTTCCCTTCCTAATTTAAACCTCAATTTCTCCAGACCTAATTCCTTTCGTATAACGTCGCTTCTAATCCTGTCCAGTTTCGTAACTCCATTGATACTTCTTAAAAACTTCATCTCTGCTGCTTCCAACTGACTCTCTTCCTTTGATCCAACTGTCCAAGTTACTACACCGTAAGTATTGGTATGCAGTATGCTTTATAGAAAATAACTTTGCATCTCTGTGGAAACCGCTCGTTCCAAAGCAGCTTTCGCACCAGTTGATAAAAATCTTTCGGCTTTTTGTACCCTAGCTGTTACTTCTCTATTTACTTTAGCATCTTTTTTTTAAGATACTTCCTAAGTACTTAAATTCTTCCTTTTCTTCTAATACTTTTCCACGAAGTCTTAACTTTTCTTGATTCTTAGGCATGCCTTTTATATCCTTTTTCATAACTAAACATTCACTTTTATTCTGACTAATACTTAACCCAAACTCTGTTGCAACTACATTCCATCTCTCCACCTTTTCTTGCACCTCTTCAACACTCTCACCCCAAATTAAGACATCATCGGCAAAAACTAAGGTTCTAGTGTCTCTTCCGTCTATATTCGGTTCCACTCTTCGTAGTATTTGATCCATTACGACAGTTAATAGAATCGGTGATAAAACACTACCTTGCCTCAGTCCCTCATTAATTTCAAACCAATCTGATCTACCCTGATTTGTCTGGACACAACTTGCACTCCCTACGTATGTACTTTTTATCCTCTCTATCAAACCTCGTCCAACTTCCTTTTGCTCTAGACATTCCCATACTTTTCCTCGAGGCAGGCGATCGTATGCCTTTTCAAGATCTAAAAAGACAATATGCATTCCTTTTCCATTTTCCCATCTCTTTTCCATGATTTGGCGGATAGAAAATATTGGATCGATAGTGGATCGCCCACTTCTAAATCCATATTGTTCCCCTCTTAGGCTTGGTTCGACAACCTCCTTCAATCTATGTTGTATTACCTTTTCAAAAACTTTAGCACACTGACACATAAGGGTTACTCCTCTATAGTTTTGACACTTCTTCCTATCACCTTTTTTAAACAAGGGTACAATAATTCCTTTCTTCCAATCTTCTGGTACTTTCTTTTGCTTCCAGGCTGCACTAATTACTCGGAATAACCATAACTTTCCTTCAGCGCCGGCTGATTTAATCATTTCCACAGTAATTCCATCCACTCCTGGAGCTCTACCATTCTTCATTGCTCCTAGCGCACGTCCCACCTCTTGTTCAGTTACCTCTATCTCCTCATCTTCTTCACTCTTTTCTATTTTTATTTCTTCAGAATTTGATATTGGTGTTACATTCAATAAGTCTTGGACATACTCTCTCCACATGTCTTGTATTTCCTGTGGATTATTAGTGACTTCACCATTATTATTTACCATAAGCTTTCGATCCTCTGTTTGCTGTCTTTTTGACTTTACCAATCCATAAATCATTTTCTTGTTCCCCTGAAAATCAGTTTCTAACTTACTAGCAAATTCTTTCATTGTTCTATCTTTTTCCTCTATCACAATTTGTTTCACAGCTGCCTTGCACCTACGATACTCATATTCATGTTCTTCAGACTTGTCATCTTCTTTCTTCTTCCATGCACGCTTCTTCTCCCTCACTGCAGTCTGTACCCTCTCATTCCACCATCGAGTTTCTTTCTCCTTCCTTCTCCTACTGGCTCTTCCACACAACTCCTCTGCACTTGACACAAACACCTTCTTAAACTCTTGCCATTCTTCTTCTACCTCATTCAATTCTTGGTCGGGCATCTGATTACTTATTCTTGTCATAAACTCCTTTCTTAATTCTGGACATTGAAGTTTCCAAACTTTAAGCCGATTGTGTCTTTTGTTCGACAACAATTTTTGCTCTTGGACCAAGAATCTTAATTTCCCTGTCAATAATCTATGATCACCGTCCAATGATACTGATGGCACCACCCTCACATCTTCAAGGCATTTCCTTACTTCCCTTCCTATGCAGATATAATCAATTATTGACTCTGACATGCCATCACCATATCCATATCGAGTTATTTGTTGACTCGTCGGTTTTTGGAACCAAGTGTGTCTCTATTTGTAGAGCATTCCGACCACACATTTCCAATAACTTCTCTCCATCTCTGTTCCTAATTCCCAGTCCGTGTTTGCCCATAACTTCTTCAAATCCAGTTGTATCTTCTCCTATTCTCGCATTAAAATCACCCATTACAGTTATTGTATTGGATGAAATAATTGCTTCCAGTTGTGCAACAAACTCATCTTTCTCAGCAACTGATCTACCTGTCTGAGATGCATATACCTGTATGACTTCAATTGTCATACTGTCACTGCACCGAATGTAGACTTGTATAATTCTTTCACTGTGGTTTGTAATATTAACGATATCGTCTTTAAATTCTGGGTTTAGAACAAATGCAACACCGTTTCTACCCTCTGTTCCTCCTGACCACAACAATTTGTATCCGTCTCTTAGATTCTTATTTCCACAACCTTTCCACTTTGTCTCACTAAGGCCCAGCAAGCTCAATTTCTTTTCTTTCATGACGTCGATGATTTCTTCTATTTTTCCATTAAGTGACACTATATTTATCGTGCCCACATTTATCACTTTCCCTCTCTTATTAAGAAATTTCCTATTTCCAATATTTCTACGATCCCTCCTTTGTCCTAGATCAACTTTCTTTTTCTCCACACCCAACGTGTGAAAAATCCTGTTGCTGAAATGTTTGATGATCATTTCTTGTTTCTTCATGTCCTGCACCATTACTTACGATGAAATTTCTCACTCGTGTTCCAACTTCTTCTGCCCTGTTCCAATTATCTTCAATTTGTTCAACCCCTGCCATGTCTATGTATTTAACATATTCCTTATCACATAACTCCTTTATGTCTTTATTGACATAAATACCTCTTCTATTAATCAACCCTCACATGCTTACCTCTGCCATGGTGAATTTGCTTCTTACTTTGACGATCAATTCTTTCAAATGTTTTAGCTTAAGGCTATTCCACCGCGTTTTTCTATTTTCCAAAATATGCTACTAAGTTAAAATATAGTGAATGGCTTTGAAACATGGCTATTTTAGAAAATCAAAAATATTTTTTCCAAATTTTTCTGATCCGGTACACGGCCAATATAGCCACCTCAAAATAATTTCAAACTTCAATTCGCCAGGGCACACCATTCAACGTACGGTGTTGTGCTTTTGTGACATTAATTTTTAACTGTTTTTCTATGGACTGACTGAGAGAAAACAGACTTATTTTAACAATTGTCTTTCCAGCGAATTTTTTCGTTTGGCGGTATTTTTTACCGATTTGTACCGCCAAACGAAAAAATTCGCAGGAAAGACAATTGTTAAAATAAATCTGTTTTCTCTCAGTCAGTCCAAAGAATAACAGTTGAAAATTAATGTCACAAAAGCACAACACCCTACGTTGAATGGTGTGCCCTGGCGAATTGAAGTTTGAAATTATTTTGAGGTGGCTATATTGGTCGTGTACCGGATCAGAAAAATTTGGAAAAAATATTTTTGATTTTCTAAAATAGCCATGTTTCAAAGCCATTCACTATATTTTGACTTAGTAGCATATTTTGGAAAATAGAAAAACGCGGTGGAATAGCCTTAACGACTCTCGCCTCCCCGGCCCACGTCGCTCTATTCCCAACACATACAGTAACTCCTTCCAGCTCACCATCAGGTTGATATGCTCTGACCTTATTCGTTAGCTCTTCTATCCTCATACCTGGGAATGTCCTAGGTCTATACTCCTCACCAATGCAAAAGTGTCTCGCTGTTACACCTGGAACATATCAAATTAATAGGCCAATTACCTTTTTTCCTACACATTTCCTAATAGGCAAGGCCTGCCTACTCATCCCCTCATGCATTACGACGTGCTGTTCTCTTCTTTTTATAGCAATACAATTCCCATTCTGTAGGCCTATTGGCTTTGGGCTTGACACGCACATTTCCAGACTTCCAGCTTTCCGCATCCTTCTTCTGTTTCTGTGTCCATTTGAGAATCAGGCTGTTCCTTATTTACCTTCCTAGAGCTAAGCATCTCCTTTTCAGTCGTGTTATCTGTTTTGTTTAATCCTTCTCTGTTTTCTTTTGTGACTTGGGAAATTAACTTTACATTTTGTTGGTTAAAATCTACCTCTTGCGGACCCAGATGTGGGCATATTGCTACTGATTTATTGCATCTTGTTTCCACCAAGATCATCTTCTCAAGCCCCCTTGACCTTGCCTCCTGTTCTTCAATTATTTTTCGCAATCAACTTATTTCCTTATTTAGATATTTTATATTCCTAACTACACTATTTATTTGTCCCCCAATATGCAAAAAACATCAACCACGCGTTTACCTATTTCTGATTGCAGCCTTCTGTTCCTCTTTCTTGTATTACCATATCCCCATCTCTTTTTTCTTAGTTTTTTTAATGATTCCCCTTTTCAACTTTATGTTTGCAGTATTGGTATTTGATATCTTGTCTTGCTGTTCTAAAACTATCCCTGATGTATTTTCCGTAGGCCTGGTCCTTGAGTCTGATCTTGGACCTGTATCTGATTTTAGTGTCACATCCTCTACTGTTAGATCTTCACAGTCTACTACAAAACTTTCCCCTTCTCTCTCCTCAGACACGTTAGATTCCAAATCTAGACATATTGACGCTTGTTCAGCTTCATTAGGATGTGCACGACTTATGTGAATTTTCAACCCTCTAAGTTTATAAACCCCATCACGTTAAGGGCACTTAAATGTTGAACTGGTGTCAACAAACTGAGAATGACAAGACACGTCAATTGTAGATCTGATAGATCTGGTAGACCTACAAGACGAAGATGGTTTCTGAGAGCTTGAATTGTATATGTCTAGATGATATTTTTGAATGTGTCCTTGAAGTTCCTTAAAATCAACCATAAGACAATGAGGGCACTTCATATTGGGATTAATATTGTGTTTCAATGTCACGATGGATGAACAAAACTAATATATGTATACTAATATGAAAAATAGTTCGCCGAGATGCAAAAGATATTCCACCCCCAACACCCCTAAATCATCCCCTAAAATTGGAATAATTCATAGCTCTAACCCAAAATTGAATTTTATTCAAATTAGTAAATTATGTTTTAATGTGTTTTAACCCAATCGGCCTATTCTCATTTCCTAAACCACATTTTTCCAACCCCCATCCCTAATAGTTTATATTATTTTTACCTTGATTTTCAGCATTCACCATGAAGGCACCGAATGAGTTATCAGCATGAAATTTGGCATGATGGTACATAATAATATGAAACATAATAATCCGTCAGGAGGAAAGCGATATTTCACCCCCACTGTTCCCTACCACCCTTTACTTTGGGAAAAACGTTAGGTCGTATTTAATACAATTTTAGTATTTTAACTGCTCAATCAAATTATGCGTCAATGTGTTATAGTCCGGTCAACAAATCATTTACACAAAAACCCAAGACGACATTAACCATAGGGAATTTAATAAAAACATTGTATATTGCCAACCACAGATTGTAAACAAAAAAAAGATGGTAGCTTTTGTTTCTAGACAATCTGTTTTAAAGGCACTGTATCCACCTTTACACGTATTTCACATATTTCAAGCCTTGATATGAAACAAACAATAAAAAGATGTGATATCCCCTCCAAATACAAAAATTCGTAAAAAAAAAAAAAAAAAAACGGCAGCCAAGCTCTCCTTCCAAAGTCTTCGGCTGTGAATGCTGTGAGATATGGAAGTTTATAGCCAAGCATTTCATTCTTTCTCCCTAGTTTCGCATTAAAAAGAAGATATAAGATCATTTCGCCTGTTGACGAGCGCCAAGCCAACCATTTTCGTGGTAAAAAAAGTAAAAATTTTGAACTCAAAATCATAAAAAATTACTTGGCCATTGAATTTGGTACGAGGACTCTACCGTTCCTCTAAAGTCAACCTCACTTTACATAGCAGATGACAATGACATCCATAATAGTAGGATTAAAATCACTTATTTGTGTATGACTATAGGCCCGCCTCTATAACCACAGTTGCTTACCTAATTATTCGTCTGCATGAGTTGCATATTCCTCAATAAGACCCTGCTGTATCTCAATCTCATGATTAATTGCACTTGTTAATGTTATCGACAACTTGTTGCTTGTTTAAACAACTGCCATCCCAAGAGGGATTACCCACATAATGGGAGTTAATTATGCGTTTCAGGTGAACCAGCTGAAGAGTGGAGCACTTTCGGAAATTTGATGAGGAAGCTAGAGAACGTGGAAGGCTTTCATTGTGCAGCATGTGGCAAAACCTACCGCCGCAAGATGAGCCTCGATAGGCATACCACTTACGAGTGTGGGAAAGAGCCTCGGTTTCAATGTCCCTTTTGTCCGTACCGTTCTACGCAAAACAGCCACGTCGCACGACATATGAGGAAGCACAGAAGCCTTTCCGATAAAGGTTCACGAACTATAACTCAGTGAGAACCAAGATGTTTGTGACGTTACACCTTGGCATTATCTAACTCAAAGAAAGTCCTTATTATTGTTTAGGACATAAAATGTCAATCATAGTAAATTCAATCTTCATATTTGATAGCTAGCCAATAAATGTGGATGACCTCGGGGATTCAACATTCTTATCAATAAAATAGTACATGTTTACAGAAAGAAATCATCATCATTATCCATCGCCGTTTCCTGCTTCTGGCAGGGTCAGCTTGGGTTTCCGTTTAGCAATCAAAGTTTTCCACTTCTTTCTATCCTTCCTCAATCGTATCTCTTCCACATCTTTCCATCTCTCTCCTCTTGAAATTACATACGATAAGTATTTGTTTTGTTTTGCGTGGCGTTTTGAGAAATATTACTGATATTAGGTTATTCAAATAGATAAAAGCTGAAACAAGCAACTTGGGTCTATAATTTGCTCAAAGAGTTAATACTCAAGATAACATATCATTTTAAGCATTACCACATAGTGGCGTGCTATTGTTTGTTTCACCTGATGTTTTTAACAGAGTAAAACGTTAATAATGCGTATTTTTCAGATGACTGGAGTCACTTCTTCATCTCGCCCAGAGACATTGCAGAAAGAGGTCCCTTCGTGTGTACCACGTGCAACAAGACCTACTCGCGAAAGATCAGTCTGACCAGGCATATGAACTACGAGTGTGGGAAAGAGCCACGGTTTCAATGTCCCAACTGCCCACAGCGCACTACTCACAATTACACTCTGAAGAAGCACATGCAAAGAAGTCATGGCATTTGTTTCACACAAGACAGTACTCATGACGCGTCTCTACAACTTTTGTCAATGGAAACAGAATGATCTTTGGTTCACAGATAATTAAATTTCGTAGTTTTGTCATTCCCTGACTTGTTTCCATAAGAACGTCATAAAAATAAGATCAATTTAAAAGTGTTTTGAGCAGTGAGCTTAATAAATGTTCCTCTTTATATAATTTGTGCCACCGCCAACTCTCACTTGGGTAGGTCAAGCATAATTCAGTAGTGGTTAGCGTATCTGCTTCCAATGCAGAAGGTCCAGGGTTCGATTCCCGCTTAAGTCAGAAGTTTTTTAACTTCTGATTTGGACTTCAGTCCATCAGTTCTTGTCTTAGGAGTTTGTGAACGGTGACTTCGGAACCGTCCTAGCAACGAAGCACATAATAAATTTAAGAGTTGTTCTGAATCGGCCTTGTTGATTCTGGCGTTGATTCGCGGGTGTTCGCACTGTCCATACCACTGATTGCTCTAAGTCCTATTAAAAAAATATCGATCTTTGGTTGGTTATCGCTCACTCGTCGATTGCGTCGGGGCATGCAGGGTTGGCTTGGTCGCTTTGATTTAAAGTCCCCCACTGAAAATCAGTTATATAACTGAGTGGGTAGACTCAAAATAAAAACAATTATTTTATTATTTAATCGAACTGTTGTATGATGTGCCACCATTTCTTACACTGTAGCTTGTTTCTGCTCGTTCAACATTTTGTTGTGCATTTTCGATTTTACAAATTTGTTTATGTTGGGAAATGGGAACATGGGGTAAATAGGAACAACTCTAAAATCTACCCCATATGACCTGTTTAAAAAAATTTTTTTAAAAATATTCCATGTAACCTTTTTATTTTCTCAACAAAATATGAAAAAGCAGGTTATTCTGATGTTAAATTAATAGTTTTCTGATTTTTTTTAAAACGACCCTACACTAAAAACTTGATGTAAGTTTCAGTAAAAAAAACTTCAGAAAAACATTATGTCCAAAGAGTACCTAAAAAAATATTTTGACATGTAAAAAGTTCCCCAGAACTATGAACATGGTTTTACAATTTGTTAAACGAGTGAGCGCAGCGGTCTCCATTCAACTCAAACTTCGCTCATTCTGCGAGTCTGTGTGTGGGTCTGTGGGTCTGTACGTCGAAAATCAGCCGAATCGCTGAACAGATTGCGCTGAAATTTTAAACAGACATCCGGTAGGAGTTTACTGAGAACTGCTAACAAAATCAGCTAGATCCAGTGCGATTTAAACCTACAAGAAATAATAAATTGAAAAATAGCCTGCCAATGTGTACGGTTTTGTTTACTAGGGAAACGCCAAAGTCGTTGTTAAACGAGTGAGTTAGCCAAGTGTTTTGACTTCTAAAACCGGACCGTCTGGTCACCTTACAGGAACTCACTCTGCTTGCCGCAATAATTATTTAAATTGAACATTCAAAATGCGAATCGTATTCAAAACGTATTAGCGTGAAACATTAACAAATTTCCAAGATAAAACAAAATCACCTAATTTTTATTTCCCATTTAACACCCCTCAAAAATAATATGTGGGTGTAAAAATATAAAAAAAAGTTAGAACCGACGGGTATCGAACCCCATCCATCCGTGCGGTAGGCTAAATGGTTACCACCACGCCATGCAGGCCACGTCAACCTCGTCCTACTAACTGCTACGAAACAAATGCCATTGATATTATTAAAAATCACATTTTTATTTATTGTAGGCTTAAATCGCAATGGATCAAGCTGATTTTGTTAACAGTTCTTAGTAAACTCGTAACGGATGTCTGTTTAAAATTTTAGCGCAATCTGTTCAGCGGTTTGGCTGATTTTCGACGTACAGACAGACAGAATCACAGAATGAGATCCGTTTAAGTTGAATGGAGACACTCAGTCGCTCCGCTCCCTCGTTTAATTATCTGTCTGGCGGTGAAATGCCGTGCCCACGGTGGATCGAATTTTGCACTTCCAAGGTACCCCCAAATTCCCCTCAGAGATTGAGTAAACCTTGCCATATTTACAGGTATTTCGCGGCTATGCAGATGATGGACTACACTGAGTTATATGCATTTCAAAACATGTTAAATCATTTTTAAAATTCAATCCAGAAATTACAAAATCTTTCCCGACCAGGGGATTGAACCCACGTCCCCCACATTTCGGCCGCCTTAGCCAACTAGACTTGGGAAACGCCAAAGTCGTTGTAAGACGAGTGAGCGACTCATGTGTTGAGTACCCGTGAACATTTGCATTTAAGTTTGATAATTATATTGGTATAAATAATAGGGTTTTTAAATTTAGTTGGTATAAGGGCGCGTCAACTGTAAGGCCATAATGCGCCACTCTAGCCTATGATAGTCTAGGGAGGCCTATAAGGTGGGGGGAAGAAAAGTAATGCTACCGCGGGTACTCAACACATGGCTCACTCACTCGTTTAACAACGACTTTGGCGTTTCCCTAATATTTGCTTACCTTAGTCCATCGATATTGTTAAGTTAAGCCCTTGTTCCCATTTACCCCACACCACCTCCAGTTAGGGGTAATTAGGAACACTGGCAGGGGCGTCGGCAGGATTTTTCGCAGGGGAGGGCACGGAGGTTATTACATAAACAAATAATTTATGTGAAATAGATGTGGTATAAAGTTGAAGTGTTTGTAGAAAATTCGATGACTTTTCAACAGATTCTTTGTGACAGTTGGTTTGAACATGAATTTTGGCGGAATTGTTGGTCATTAAATTTCATACAAGGGCGAGTTATAAAAGCACCTTGAACGCCTCTTGAAACCTTTGGTCTGAACAACCTACGCAATTTTTACAAAGTGGTCTGCGAGCGACACCCGAGTAGGCTAACCATGGATATTGTGATAACCACGCTAGCCGGAAATTCCTCTTGCCTACAGCGTCTGAAAAAAGTCGTAAGTAGACGGTGCTATCCATGGTTTATGAAGGAGGTCTTTTTTATTTTAATTTGTTAATTTATTATGATTGTGATCATTTAGATAATTGCCTACATCGAGGGGGACGAAGGACTGAGACTGAAACGGTGTTGCACTTGTAGATGTCAAATCAAAAAACAAAACAATACTCTATTACCTAACAACATTGGCAAGTCTTGAAATGAACTAACCCAAACACTGCATTTAAATTACGCAAGATACGAAGGAAAACAACTAAGTTGTCATAATCGATCCAACTTTCAGCTATTAGCTAGGAACAGAAAACATCGCCTGTGTACTAGCTTGCAGCTAAATTTAAAAGTGGGTTAAAATACGTAAATTTAATTCCTGAATTGAAAATTCCCTGGGGGGGGGGGGAAGTGCCACCCCTTGCCCCCATGTGCCGACACCCCTGAACACTGGTTTGGGGTAATTAGGAACAAGTGGGGTAAAAAGGAACAACACAGTTAACCTATGGGTTATATTTATGGGGTAGATGGGAACATTTCTTGATCTTCACAGTGTGCCGTAACGGCCTTTTTATTAACCTTGTTTACACTAGGAAAACGCTTAAGTCCCGCCGCGTTGTTAGATGAGCGTAATTGGTGCATTGAGCTGCCATGTGTTACGCGGATTTTCTGTTGTTTTGTGAAAAAATCATTTCTTAGTTGAAATTTTTTAAAATTAAATTAAATGACTTAAAAATTAACTTAATTTTTTTAATTAATCGCAATTTAAAAAAAAAATCGTAAAATTGCAATTTTCATTAGAAATAATTATCCGATTGCGCTCAAATTTAACACGAATAACTTGTATTAATTCATGAAATTAAGGTTCTGTGAAAAAATCATTACAATAGGATAAAGCAAGTAGGTGTTATAAGTCAAAGAATTGTTTTATAAAAGAAAAAATCCGTAAAATTTCGATTTTCATGAGAAATAATTTTTCGATTACGCTCAAATTTCACACGAATATCTTAATTCATAAAATTAAGGTTCTGTGAAAAAATCATTACAATCGGATAAAGCATGTAGGTGTTATTAGTCGAAGAAAATTTTTAGAAATCGAAAAAAATCGTAAAATTGCGTTTTTATGAGAAAAAAATTCCCCGATTGCGCTCAAAAACGTGGCAGTTCTAAGTTCAGAGATTTCGAAGGCCTCCATAAAATTTCATCGCAATCGGAGTATCGGTTTAGCCGGAATCGTGTTAACAGACACACAAAAATACAACAAAAGAAAAAAAAAAACGGATTTTTTTTCCAGTGTAGTGAAATGGAATCTTCGCTTCGCTCGCTTCGCTCATCCAATAAATAATATCAATATGATTAATTTCAAAAATATAATAACATGTAATAATATAGTTGGATGAGCGTAGCGAGCGTAGCGAGCGAAGCGAGCGAAGCGAAGATTCCATTTCACTACACTGGAGAAAAAAATCCGGAATGTTTTTTTTTCTTTTTTCTTTTTTTTTTATTCTGTATTTTTGTGTGTTTGTTAACACGATTCCGGCTAAACCGATACTCCGATTGCGATGAAATTTTATGGAGGCCTTCGAAATCTCTGAACTTAGAACTGCCACGTTTTTGAGCGCAATCGGGAAATTTTTTCTCATAAAAAACGCAATTTTACGATTTTTTCGATTTTTAAAAAATTTCATCGACTTATAACACCTACATGCTTTATCCGATTGCAATGATTTTTTCACAGAACCTTAATTTTATGAATTAAGATATTTGTGTGAAATTTGAGCATAATCGAAAAATTATTTCTCATGAAAATCGTAATTTTACGGGTTTTTTCTTTTTTAAAACAATTCTTTAACTTATAACACCTACATGCTTCATCCTATTGTAATGATTTTTTTACAGAACCTTCATTTCATGAATTAATATATTCGTGTTAAATTTGAGCGCAATCGAATAATTATTTCTTATGAAAATTGCAATTTTACGATTTTTTTCTTTTTTAAAAATTACGATTAATTAAAAAATTAAGTTATTTTTTTATTTAATTTAGTTTAATTAAAAAAAATAAGTTAATTTTTAATTTAATTTAATTTAATTAAAAAAAATCTTCGACTAAGTAATGAATTTTTCACAGAACAGCAGAAAATCCGCGTAACACATGGCAGCTCAATGCACCATATACGCTCATCCAACAACGCGGCGGGACTTAAGCGTTTTCCTAGTTATAAAATAATAGCATCAATAATTGAATGCAGTTGCATCAGCTGTACACATGCGGTCCAAGCGGAATTTATAGAAATGGTTGCAAGATGCGTCAACAGAGATAATCTGACATCCTGTGATGGACATGGAACACTTGAGATACCTTCGAATTGTCAACACCTTCTGAAAGGAACCCATTAGCGAGTATCCTCAGGGCACAAGGAACATTGGAAGCCGCTGGGGTAGGTGAATCACAACCAACTTTGTCGACTCAACAAACAACAAGATCAATCTATTCAAATTCAGGAGGACAGGACCTCCCCAACGGGGAAACTTCTTTATCGACTCTGGTACAAGCGAAGACCCACCTTACAGCAGCTGTTAGGTATCTAGTGGACCCTGATCCGCCTTTACATAAATCCAGACGGCGGTGGGGGCATAGTAGGCCTACAGCAGCGCAGCGGGTGAGTTAAAGTCGCAGTGAACAAGCCAATTGCAATGAAATTTTCTGGAGGCCTTCAAAATCTCTGAACTTAGAACTGCCACTTTTTTTTTTAGCGCAATCGAAACATTATTTCTCATAAAAATCGCAATTTTACGATTTTTTCGATTTTTAAAACATTTTGCGACTTATAACACCTACATGCTTTATCCGATTGTTATGAATTTGTTACAGAACCTACATTTTACGAATTAATATATTCGTGTGTAAATTGAGCGCAATCGAAAAATTACTTCTTATGAAAATCGCATTTTACGATTTTTTCCTATTTTAAAACATTTCTTCGACTTATAACACCTACATGCTTTATCCGATTGTAATATCTTTTTCAAAGGAACATAATTCAATGAATTTTTTATATTGGTGTGAAATTTGAGCGCAATCGAAAAATGATTTCTCATGAAAATCGCAATTTTACGTTTTTTTCATTTCTTTGACTTATAACACTGACATGCTATATCCGATTGTTATGATTTTTTTACAGAACCCTAATTTTATGAAAAAATATATTGGTGTGAAATTTGTGCGCAATCTAAAAATAATGTCTCATGAAAATCGCAATTTTACGCTTTTATTCGTATTAAAAAAATTACGTTCATCCAACAACGCGCCTGAAAAAGCGTTTGCGAAGCTTCCTAGTTTTAAGAAAACATTACCTTTTCCGACACATCCCAACTGCTGCTTCGAACAAGAGATTACCTACTACTGTGTACTCAAGGTCCCCTAGATTTCCGCTATGCTTCGCTGCCGCACACCAAGTGGTGTGTGGCCAAGTAAGGTCATCCGATACCACTGAGCTATATATACTTACGTGGAGGGCGCACGCTATACTGTAACCTTGAAGCCAACATGGGCTTATAGCGATTGGCGAAAAGGCTTATCCAATGGGCGGATTGGGTGGCCATTGTATAAGTCCCTCGATTATATTGCGATTACATTGCGATTGCACCGCCGACTAGATGTAATTCTTAACGTCAAGATGGCTGTTTGTAGCTAGCCTTTTTTGAGGTTATGTTGACTAGTAGACTTACATTACAGTGTTCTATTATAAAGGTCACTCAGGATGCCTCGGAATAGTTTTTACTGCAGTTTTACACTTAATAATCTGATAAACACAGGCCAGTGACACAGGTGAACGAATCTATTATGTTTAGTTTCTTTTGAATCAGCCGCTGATTAGGGACTTTGGGGATGGCGGTTTGTGGCTAGCCTATTTTGAGGTTAAGTTTACTAGTAGACCTACATTACAGTGGTCTATTATAAGGGTCACTCAGGATGCCTAGGAATAGTTTTTACTGCAGTTTTACACTTAATAAACTGATAAACACGGGCCAGTGACACAGGTGAACGAATCTATTATGTTTAGTTTCTTTTGAATCTGCCGCTGATTAGGTACTTTGGGGATGGCGGACGGCCAACTTCCGCCGACTTCACTTCTCAACGTTTGCCAGGTGTGCATGCGCCCTCCACGTAAGTATATAGAGCTCAGTGTCCGGTACGCTTCCACTTAGACGAAGGGTCTAAGCGCTTCCACTATGGGACCGCCATGATGGATCACACTGTGGAGAAATTCGCTGTTAATTTAATCTTGGCCGCGAGTGCACTGGCGCATTGTCCATGGGACGATACTCATTTTGAAGCGCATTAAAACAGCATATTGCATAAGCATCGCTTAAGGCTATTGTACCACCTCTGGCCGATAATTTAAAAGTCGAAGAAACATGGTTGAAAAGTTTTCTGAATGAAAGAGGGCTTTACTTTTTAACAAAAAGGTTTTTTGGGGCCATTATGTCGTTTTTTTGACAATGGTGTGGACAGCACAGCTAGTGCAAAATTAAATTAGAGAATCGGTTTTCTGGGTATAGATTCTTAACACCTTTAGCTTCAACTTCAGCTACTAAGAAGCTTCGCAAACGCTTTTTCAGGCGCGTTGTTGGATGAGCGTGATTTTTTCAACGAAAAAAGCGTAAAATTGCGATTTTCATGAGAAATTATTTTTTGATAGCGCTCAAGTTTCACACAAATGAATTTATTAATAAAATAAAGGTTCTGTGAAAATATCATTACGATCGGATAAAGCATGTAGGTGTTATAAGTCGAAAAAAAAATTTAAACGAGAAAAGCGTAAAATTGCGATATTCATGAGAAATTAATTTTCGATTGCGCTCAAATTTCACCCGAATATACTAATTCATGAAATTAAGGTACTGTGAAAAAATCATTACAATCGGAAAAAGCATGTAAGTGTTAAAAGTCGAAGAATGTTTATAAATAATTATAAAATTGCGATTTTCATAAGAAATAATTTTTTGATTGCGCTCAAATCACACGAATGTATTAATTCATAAAATTAAGGTTCTGAGAAAAAATCATTAGATTCGGATAAAGCGTGTATGTGTTATAAGTCGAAGAAATTTTTTTTAATCGAAAAAAAATCGTATAATTGCGATTTTAATGAGAAATATTTTTTCGATTGCGTAAGTTTAGAGATTTCGAAGGCCTCCAGAAAATTTCATCGCAATTGGAGTATCGGTTTAGCCGAAATCGTGTTAACAAACAGACAAAAACAAAAATACAAAAAGAAAAAAAAAGAATAAAAAACCTTCCGGATTTTTTTGTCCAATGTAACAAACAGACAAAAACAAAAATACAAAAAGAAAAAAAAGAATAAAAAAACTTCCGGATTTTTTTTGTCCAATATAGTAAAATGGAATCTTCGCTTCGCTCATCCAATAAGGACAAATAGATTCTGAAAATACAGTTTGTGTACGATTTTTTTTTGGCAAATGGTACAAATACTAATTTTTTCGAGTTTTGTATCGTCTGGCAAAAAAAAATCGTAAACCCACTATTATTTCATAAATAAATTTGTCCTTATAGCTGAAGTTGAAAAGGTGTTCATAAACTATATTCAGAAAACCGATTCTCAAATTTTAATTCTGCACTAGCTATGCTGTCCACACTATTGTAACTAGGAAAACGCTTAAGTCCCGCCGCGTTGTTGGATGAGCGTAATTGGTGAATTGAGCTGCCATGTGTTTTGCGGATTTTCTGTTGTTCTGTGAAAAAATCAGAACTTTGTTGAAATTTTTTTAAATTAAATCAAATTAAATAAAAAATTTACTTATTTTTTTTTAATTAATCGTAATTTTAAAAAAGGAAAAAATCGTAATATTGAAATTTTCATAAGAAATAATTATTCGATTACGCACAAATTTTACACGAATATATTAATTCTTAAAATTAAGGTTCTGTGAAAAAATAATCGGATAAAGCATGTAGGAGTTATAAGTCGAAGAAATTTTTAAAAAATCGAAAAAAATCGTAAAATTGCGATTTTCATGAGAAATAATTTTTCGATTGCGCTCAAAAACGTGGCGGTTCTTAGTTCAGAGATTTCGAAGGCCTCCATAAAATTTCATCGCAATCGGAGTATCGGTTTAGCCGGAATCGTGTTAACAGACAGACAAAAATACAGAAAGAAAGAAAGAAAAAAAAAAAACATTCCGGATTTTTTTCTCCAGTGTAGTGAAATGGAATCTTCGCTTTGCTCGCTACGCTCATCCAAAAAACGACATAATAGCCGATTTCATGGTTAAGTCCCGACAAAAAAAATGTCGCTGTTTAATTAAAGCAGAGTCGATAAAGAAGTTTCTCCGTTGGGGAGGTCCTCCAACTCCCTATACCGCCCTGGGTTAAATAAAAAGTCGGTTTTTGGCGTTTGGAATCTAACGTTCCGCGCGACTCTGTGTGATAATTCATGGAACTACTTCAATAAAACTACGTCACTTTTCTACTGGTAGTTAACAGTCGATGACGACAAATGGCGGAAACGTCAAAATATTAAATACGATCGAATGTTGGCGAATGTTTTCGCATGAAGCAAACTCTCTTCTTCTTCTTCTTCTTCTTCTTCTTCTTCTTCTTCTTCTTCTTCTTCTTCTTCTTCTTCTTCTTCTTCTTCTTCTTCTTCTTCTTCTTCTTCTTCTTCTTCTTCATCTTCTTCTTCTTCTTTCTACATGTTATGGCATCGGAATCAAGTCCATACGGCCAGTTGAGATCTTTGTAGTATAAAAAATATGTAACTAGGAGACGGGGATACAGGAAACTCTCTTTATTGATGAGGATATTTCTGATGTAGGAGACCTAAGCCAGGGACCTAGGCCGACAATCAGGATTGCTTAATGTTTCGATTTGAATGCCATGGGCGTACTAACGTCTGAAAACTGTATTGTGGCCTTGGGCCTAGGCTACACTTACGTCCGTTAGGCTTGAACAAGGCATATCTTAAATTATTTCACACGAAAATGCCAGTGACGCCTGCGCAACACTTTATAGTACAATAATAAATTAAAAGTAACACAAGTAGTCATAACGAGGTGCGCCAAAAAATCGCGCAAGCTCTCCGGAACCAGAAATTTGAAGTGTATGTAAAAGTTCACGGGATATCTTCTACAAGTGGCACACGACGCATTGACATAATCGCCATTAACCGTGATAAAAAAGAAGGCTTCATTTTTGACCCAACAGTGAGATTTGAAGACCACAAGGGACAAGCAGAGGAAGTGGATCTCGAGAAAAGAGGCATCAATGAACCAACTGTGAACTATTACAAAGACCATTATGATTTAAACACAATAAGTGTAACAGGGCTAATGATAGGAGCAAGGGGGACAATTCCATTATTTTTTTAAACTACTACTACTACTACTACTACTACTATTTATCTAGTATCATTAAAATCATTAAAATCTATGAATGAGGTGAAGAGGAAAATAAAAGAATGGATTATAAAAAGGGAATGAATATTATTGTCTATGATTTGTCTTTGTTTTTGTTTTTGAAGTTATGTAATCTTTGGTGGGGTGGTTATATGGTAGTATAATGTTTCTTATATTGTATACTATTGTGTTACTCTTTAGTTTTAGAATGTTTTTCATTTTTTGTTATCTGAATTTATTGTATCACGACAAAATGAGAGTCAGAGATATTGTTTGTATATGTTTTGTTGTTAAAGAGACTCTGCAGACAAGCTACGTAAGTATTTTTTCGGAGTCTGAAAATTTTGTATTTTGTTTTTTTTCCAATAAAGAACAATCAAAAAAAAAAAAAAAAACTACTCTACACTACTTACTTACTACAAATACTACTCTACTACTATACTAAACTACTACTACTATTTACTCTACTACAATACTACTACTACTACTACTACTCTTCTATATACTACTATACTACTTTTTACTACTACTATTATTAATAAAAAAATTAATAGATATTTAATTTTGGGTGAAGAAAATATCAAGATGATGAAAATACATTCTTTCAACTTGGGGGATACGAAAGTTTAGACCTTCGAAAAAGCAGGAGAGGGGGGGTGTTGTGTATGTAAAAAAAATTTTGAATTTCACTTTAAATTTACTATAGTTTCAGCTCTTTGAAGGTAAAAACGGGAAAATGTTATTTTGGAGGACTGTCCCGGCTGGGGCTTATACAGGCCCCCAAATTTATCGAGTTTCGATTTTTATCCGGAGATAGATAAATTTGTTTAGGGGCGTAGACGAAAAGGAGCAGATATGTTTTGGGGGATGTAAATTTAAATTTTATTTGATAATGCATCGAATAAAAGTAGAAATGTAATGAATTAATGGCTTATGGTTTGATGAGGGGGTATTTATAAGAAACTAGGGGGGGAGAGGCTTGACCCAATTACAAAAATGTAAAAGACCCTGGTTTTTGTTTGGGAAATTAACGTGATGCGTAGTATCTGTAATTGGTGAGTCAACAATCTTGATCATTACGTAATATTGCTTGGAAACGGTAAGGGAGGCGGTAGTAAAACATTGGGAAGTCAATCGTGTTGACAGTGAAAAAAAAAAGGGTTTTAAATGAAAAAAAGTTTAAGGGAGGGAAAAACTTAATGAAATTGGGGGCAGTTATTGCACGTCTCGATCCAAAAGTATTTTATGAACAGATTGTGCAGCAAATTTTAAAACCTTTTAGAGTTGTACAATAACGTGACGTGCAAAAGACAACATGAAAAAAAATAACAAACCCCGGATTACGAGGGAATTAAGGGGGATTGTTTTAAAAGGGATCAAAAATTTTAAAATGTGGAAGCATTAATTGGAAATCAGTTATAAAATGAATATAAGAGGTGAGAAAATTTTGTAAATAAGAAAAAAAATACTGAAAATTGAGTTATTTGAAAACTAAATTTGATAACTGTAAACAAAATATGAGGAAAGTATGGAGGGAAATAAATACTGTAATTGGTAAGAAAAACAAGAATTCTGTAGATGACGTTATATCCAAACATAGGGGCACTGAGTTTTACTCGAATGAAATAGCAAATGAGTTCGCCGATGTTTTTAAATGAGGGTTTGTACGTAGTATTAAACTTTGATTGTTCTATAAAAACATGTGTTTCACGGAGTGGTCGAGCTATGCAATCTCTCTATTTTGAAAAGAGCAAGTTCAAGAGACGTGGAAAAGATAATAAAGGAGTTTGATAGCAAAAAAAGTTCCGGTGCAGATGGTATTCGAATGAAAGACTTGCAATTATGTGCTGGAATATTAGCCCTGAAATTTTGCCCATCTCTTAAAACCTGTCCTTCTCGTGGGGTTGTGTCCCGCTCCCTTTAAAGCACTCTATTGTTAGGACCTGTTTACAAAAATGGTGATTACAGAGATTTCTCCAACTATAGGCCTATTTCTATTTTGTCGTCAATAGAGAAAATAATGGAACGGTACGTGGCAGATTTGCTAATTAAATCCCTAAATGATTTTAAAATAATCGATAAAAAAACAATATGGGTACCAAAAAGGGAAAAAGCACAGGGAAACTACTTGACGACTTCGCAGAATATTGTAAAGGGGGCGTTAAACAACAAACCTTAATGTTTTGACAAGTTTTATAGATTTCAGTAAAGCTTCGATACTTTGTTGCACAAACGATTATTGCATGCTTTGGTTTAAAGTGGGAGTATCGGGGCCATCATTAGACTGGTTTCAAGATTATCTTTCAAACAGATGCATGGCTGTGAAAGTCAATAATGTTCTAAGCAAAAATGTTGAAATCACGTCAGGAGTTCCACAGGGATCTATTCTGGGCCCTTTGCTTTACCTCATTTATGTAAATGACATGTTAAAGGAAGTAAAGAATTGCTTTGCATTTTTGTACGCTGACGATACAGCGCTGGTGATAGTTCACAAAAATCTAGAAATTGCTAAAAAGCTATGGCAGCGTGATTTTACAAATTTGTTGAGATGGGCTCACGATAATGGTCTAACAATTAATTTTAAGAAAACCAAAGTGATCTATATACACACTCAATCAATCTATGAATGAGGTGAAGAGGAAAATAAAAGAATGGATTATAAAAAGGGAATGAATATTATTGTCTATGATTTGTTTTTGTTTTTGTTTTTGTTTTTGAAGTTATGTAATCTTTGGTGGGGTGGTTATATGGTAGTGTAATGTTTCTTATATTGTATACTATTGTGTTGCTCTTAGTTTTAGAATGTTTCATTTTTTGTTATCTGAATTTATTGTATCACGACAAAATGAGAGTCAGAGATATTGTTAAAATGTTGGTATTAGAGGTCAAACCTTTTAAAATGGTTCACTAGTTTTTTAACAGATCGAAAACTCACAGTAAAAATAGGAGAATGCTTCAGTGATTATAGAGAGGTTGCGACTGGAGTACCGCAAGGCTCTATCTTGGGGCCAATTTTGTACCTGATTTATGTTAACAATATGACTAAATGTGTAAAACACTGTACTGTGTTCATGTATGCTGACGATACTGTTTTGTTATTTGCTCATAAGGACTTAAAAATGGCCGAATCTACTTTGCAGCGGGATTTCACTCAATTATTAATGTGGACGCACGATTATGATCTCGTTATTAATGCTGACAAAACCAAGATTCTACATATGTGCTCACCTCTGAATCAGAACAGGCATAAAACCTTTTTAAAAATAATATTCCATTCTTATGAGTGTTTGCATGATATCGTAAATGGAAAAAACTGTGTACGGTGTAGTGTTGAAATTGAGTCTGTTGACAGCCATGTCTATTTAGGTATCTTAATTGATAGATTCATGTCGTGGAGGCCGCATATTATCTCCTTATGCAAGCGTTTAAGATCCTGTGCATTTCAATTATTCAAATTAAAGTTGGTACTTCCGTTTAAACTTTTAAGGTCAGTTTACACTGCGATCGCCGAATCAATCATCTCTTATGGCCTCTTGGCCTGGGGCTTTGCATCTTTAAGCCACGTAAATTTAATAACCAACCTTCAAAACACAATGATTAGAACTATGACACCATGCTTTTTAAAAAGAAATCCAAGATATAACAGCCATACCTCATTCATACCTCATCATACCTATTTAAGTTTAGTTTTATTTTAAAATTTTATTTCAATAGACAATATGAAGCAAACAAAAATACGGGGATTACGCGGTCGAAATCAAGAGGGAATTACTTTTTGCCTAAATTCAATAACAACTATGGAAAACGAACACTTTTTTTATTTGACCCCTGCTATTTTCAACAGCCTACCTGGTCATCTGCGCAATCTAGAAAAGATCTCAGCCATTAAATCTGAATTAAAGTTTTATTTGCTCGATTGTTTATGTGCAGTCTACAACACCTAATCATTCATCTCAATACCCAATTTGCTTTTAATTTTAATTTTTTATTGCAGTTGTTCAATTTACTATTTTCATAATGTATCCTGTTTGTTTGCTTTAAGATTTGATTACGAATGACAAATCTGTTTGTTTTTTGTTTGTTTTTGGAGGAGTCTTTAAATATTTAGATACTTGGTGCAAGTATGTAAATTTATTCATCTAATACTGTGTTGTTTTTGTGTTACCTTAAGTATAATATTTTTTATATTCAATATTCAAGTTTTGTTTTTTTTTAGTTTTGTTATACAGGACGGTGTTCCACTGAGTTTGTTCTATTATTCTTTGTTATTGTTGTAATAACTTCGCACAACACCGTAGTTGTATGAAATGTACACATTGTCGTGGTTTAAACCACAGACAAGCCTTATTTTAAGGCTTTGTGGACCGAAGCATATAAAAAATGTACACATATGTAATTAATGAATTAATAAAAAAAAAAAAAAAAAAAAAAAAACAACTACTACTACTACTACTACTACTACTACTACTACTACTACTACTACTTCTACTACTTACTACCTACTACTACTAATACTATACTACTACTACTACTACTACTACTACTACTACACTACTACTGACTACTACTTACTACTACCCTTTCTACTACTTTTGGAACGGTACGTGGCAGATTTGCTAATTAAATACCTAAAAAGATTTTAAAATAATTGATACAAAACAATATGGGTACCAAAAGGGAAAAGTACAGGGAAACTGCTTGACGACTTCGCAGATATTGTAAAGGGGCGTTAAACAACAACCTAATGTTTTAACAATTTTTATAGATTCAGCAAAGCTTTCGACACGTTTTGCACAAACGATTATTGCATGCTTTAGATATAGTGGGAATATCGGGCCATCATTAGAACTGGTTTCAAGATTATCTTTCAAACAGATGCATGCTGTTAAAGTCAATAATGTTCTTAGCAAAAATGTTGAAATCACGTCAGGAGTTCCACAGGGATCTATTCTGGGCCCTTTGCTTTACCTCATTTTTGTGAATGACATGTTAAGGAAGTAAAGAATTGCTTTGCATTTTTGTACGCTGACGATACAGCGCTGGTGATAGTTCACAAAAATCTAGAAATTGCTAAAAGCTATTGCAGCGTGATTTTTATAATTGTGAGATGGCTCACGATAATGGTCTAACAATTAATTTTAAGAAAACCAAAGTGATCTATATACCACTCCCTTTATGTCCCATCAGAAATAGAAATTGTGTTTCATGAGAACGCCTGTTTGCATGCAAATCATAGAACGGGATTACTGTCAATAAATGATAATTGTATGTGTAAAAGCTACCTAGAAAACGTAACAGAATTTACGTACTTAGGTGTCATAATAGATCACAATTTCAATGATTTTCATATGAGAAATTATGTAATCGCTTAGATCACTTTGTATAGTA
>JAMZAV010006779.1:0-34291 GCA_024449915.1 Sweltsa coloradensis | reverse complement strand
CCCCGAAAGGGTGTGGGGGGCCTTTGCATGTTTAGATGCAGTTTCACACGCTTGAACCTTTTTTAAAAAATATGATTTAAATTTCCCGACAAGGGTTTTAAAAGTTCCACATGATATGATATGATGTATATTAGCCAGTTTTTAAAAGAAAAAATTAAAAATTTACAAGGGGTAGGACGGAAACGTCAAAACCTAGAGTACCCCTAGGATGTTTAAAAAAAAAAAAATAAAATGGGCCTAGTAGTGCCTTAACCACCCCCCATCCCCCATTCCCTTTAAACCACCCCGGCCAAAATTAAAGGGAAATAGACCTAGAGGGGTTTTTTTGGTTTATTTTATTTACCCTAACCCGGGGTTGGCCACCAAGTAATTATTTTTATCCTTGGGAGATACTTAAAAATCCTAAAACCCTTTAAAAAATAGCCATTTAGTTTTTTTGGTATTTTACATAAAGGAATTATCAATATTTCAGGTTTTTAACAATAATACGTTACCGGGGGGGGGTATCCCAGATTGTTTTTTGGGAAAATTTAACAAAAAATTATAGGCCTAATATGCGAGCATGGGCTTTAAATCAAAATTTTTCTAGAATTTGTAAAAGGGCTTTATTTTTTGCACTGTGTTAATCACGGGTTTATTTTTAGTATTGTTGTTGTTGTTTTCTTTTGCCCAACTTTTTTATAAAGTCATCATGCGTCACCCCCCGAAGACAGCCTCCCTCTCTTTATCCATGCCCTCTCATTTGTTTTTGCCCCTTTTTCAGTCCGTGCGTAGTGTAAGTGTAGTCTGTCTTGCACCCCAAAAACTTTCCCCGGGTGCTACTGATGTTTTTTTCCCCACTTTTTTTCCCTTTTGCTGTATTAAAATAAAGTATTGCTTTTAGTTTTTTTAACTGGGTAGGCATGGGCCCCTATGGAGGAATCCTGAGATTTTACCAAAAACCCTAAAACCCTTTGAACACCTTAAAAACCCTTAAAAAAGGAAAATACCCTTAAAGTGGCAACCCTGCCCTACCCCTTTGGGGGTTAAGGGGCGCTCACCGTCGGGCAAAAAATCACATTCCCCGCTACTCAGCCTCAAAAAGGAATATGGGGAGAAAATTCCCATGCTGGGGAGAACCCTTCCACAGGTAGGGGGGGGATAGGGGGGTTCTCAATTTTGGTCGTCATTTTCTTTGTCATCGTTTTTCTTGTCATCGAGGAGGTTGTCAAGGGGAGGTATCCCCGACACCCCTGCCAACTCGCCCCTTTGTTTTGGGGAGTCTAACCCCTTGTATGCCTAAAAACTTTCAATTTGTAGGGCCAAGTAGTCATAGGTCTAAAATTTGATAGGGGCTTGGAGTAAATTTTGACCCGGGGCCTGAAATTGAGCTAGGCCTAGGTTTTTCCCTTCCCTAACATTCTCCTATTCCCTCCACCCGATGTCCCAAGGTTGTATTTGTATTGTATTGTATTGTATTTTTTTACTAAATTGAATTGATTAGGGCTAGGCGTTCTGGGTATTGGTAGGTACCAAATTGAAAAAAACACACCATTTGATTAAATAAAAGCATTGTGGTTTCCCCCAATTGTAGGGGATTTTGTTAAGTATAAAGAAAATTTAAACCCCGGAAGGGACAAACCCCCAAAAAAGTTGGGGGCCCGGAAAAAAGTGGGGGCCAATATCGCGGTATACCCGGGGGGAGTTTTTCTTAACATTTGATTGCCTAAACGAAATTTAAAGCAGTTTGATAAATAATAAGAAAAACTTGTAGAAGTAGCTAGTTACCCTAATGTTGCTTGATAAATAAAAACACCAATAAAAAGGCCTTTAAATGCGCAAAGTGCATTTTTTAAAAAAAAAATTATTTTTTTGATGATGGGGGCCAGTATGAAATTTTTATTCGCCCAAAGCGAGCGGGAAACCCATAATTGCCCCCCTGATTAAAGGGGTTAACAAATTTTTTAGGGCTGGGCCTATTAAATAAAAAGGTCCTATCTTTTTTATTTAAAAAAAGTAAACACAGTAGCACTAGGAAAACTTAGCGGTATGATAAATTTTGAGTAGGCTCCTCCCGGGTCCCCTTTTTGGACTGAAAAAGAGGGGGGCTAAAAAAAAAATTTAAAGATTAGATTGTTAGGGCCCTAATTGTTTTAATCGAGCTGGTAGGTTTTTGGGGGCCTAGATCATAGTTACCGCAACTAGGCAAACTTAAAAAGGGGGGGGTATAGTTAACAAAAATTTAAAAATTTTCTTACGTCGCTGTAAACAATTTCGAGTCTTCATTAAATATAAAAATAAATTATTGCTTTTTTTGGGAAACATAAAAAATAAAAAAATTTTACATTAACTACTGTTAGCCTACAATAATGTTGAAGGTCTAAAACATCACCTCAAAATTAAACCTGTCCTATCAGGCTAAAGTTGAAGCCCCTGAGGGGCTTAAATTTTGAGTTAGTTCCTGTATCATTGCTGTGATCGTTTTTGACATGAACAATATTAAAAAATTATCTGATTAATTTTTATATTAAGTCAAAATTTTTGGGGTAAACTGTTTCAAGATTTGAACACAAAAATGAATTGAACCCTTAAAAAACTACATTTTCCCCCAATTTTTTTTAAATACTTCTGAATGAATTAAGTTTATTTAAATTTAACATTGATATCGGTTCTCTTTTTATGTAGTTCGATTTCCCCATCGTACTAGGGAACAGGATTTCAGACCCCCCCCCCTCCCCCTCCAAGGGTTTTTAGCTGTATACAGGGTCGAGTTTTTCAAAGCATCGCGTGCGCTTTGGTGGGGGAACACCGTCACCCTAGATATGGACTTGCGAAAGATGATCTTTTCCTATAATTTTATTTCGGTTTCCCCCTCCAACTCTTTGTTTTAAATTTGGGATTGAATAGGCCCCTACCTTTATTATTAATTTCATGACATAGGGCCTATAGGTAGCAATTTGCTTTGTCAACTCTTAAGAGGTGAAATTCCCCCAAATTTACAAAGTTTAAGTTACAAACCACCGGGGCCCCCGTTCATGTCTTTTTTTCCCCGGGATAAGCAGAGTTGGTGGTATAAGTGGGGAAACCCGAACCCAATTCTGAAGACTTATCCCGCCTCGCCGGGGATAAGAAAAATGAAAACAGATGGCGGACATTTTAAATTTTGCTCTATGTGAAAAACGAGAAAATTTTTCATTACTCTCAAAAAACAAATCAGAACCCGTCTGGGGCCAGGCCCAGATGTAGAAATTATTCATAAAAAACAGTTAGACCTAAAGTTCGTTAGGCTATAGGACTAATAAAATTAATACGAACATAACCGTTTGACAACCCCTGGCCTCTCCTAGGAAAACCCTGGCCTGCACGCCTTGTTTTGACACACAACCCGCACAAAAAATATTTTGATTACAAAAAAGCCTTAGCAGATGAACAATATTGATAGTCCTGGGCTATTCCTAAATTTACGGCAATAAACGCTTTTCTTTTTCTTTTTTTTTTAATGATCTCACGCAATTTTCTGTCAAAAAATAAAAAGTAAAACAAAAGATGGGAAAATTTTTTAGTTTTTCTTTTGCAAATCGCTGTTTTTACAGGCTGGAATGCAGTGGAAAAAAAATTTTTTTGTATTGTTGTTGGATTAAAAATTTCTGTTTGGGGATGAGAGTTCTCAATTTAACCAGGCCTTATCCTGCCATGTCCTGCATTTTACCGTACTTAACCACTTATACCCGGATAAAGTACATGAAGGGGGGGCCCGGAAAGGGGGGCCCTCCCCACCAAAAATTTAAATTTAAACCTTCTAGAAAAACTACTGTAGGCCTCTATTTGGTCCAAGTCTTTAAAAAGGTTATGTCTGCAGCGCCTACCCCCTGGCTAAACTACGAGGAAAGTGACGCCTGACTACTGGCATTGAGTGATGGCCTGAATTTGGGCACATGAAAAGAAAAAAAAATTTTAGTATCTGTAGACGTTTTTAATTTTGGGTCAGGGTTTTTATGTTTTTTTTCTCTTCAAAGTTTGTGTCCCTCGGTGAAGTCGGGGTCTTGTGGTGATATTGATCTACCAAAAAACTCCTCCGTGAAACACTATCAACGAACGAACAGCTTTTGCCTTAAAACTGGGATCCACGATGTTTTAGTGATTTTTAAACTCTCTTTCCCCTTGGGGGGGATACTCACATTTTCCTTGTTAAACCTGGGGAATCAATCTCCCAAAAATAGGCGAGCTCTGGCATTCCCCAGACCAACCCCCATGGCGACTCAAACCCAAGGAAAAGACGAAAAACGACATGAGAAACCCCCGTTCTACTCTCTCCCTGCCTATTGTCCTCCTCACTTCCCCAGGTAGAGCGGGCCTTTGTGTATGAAAAAACTACCCTTTTAAAGGAGATCTTGACCATTTTTTTTTAAAGTAATGAAAATCCCCATAGTCTTACCCTTTTTGCAATTTTAAACCCATTATTTTTAGGCATAATAGTCTAGCAAAGCTTTTGTAGGCATAGGTGGGCCCTTTTCAAGTTTCAGCATATCCCTACCATATTTTATGTTCATGAACCACCCCCTTTTTGCCCCTAGATCTGAGCCTTGGGATTGACAGTCTTAAATTTTGTAGGCCTATTTTTAAATTTACAGTCTGCCCAAAGCAGTTTCGGAAAATGAACGTCCACCTGGTTCCCCTCTTCATGCCCTGCTGTCAAGACTGATGCGGTTGATCACATTTTATGGGGGTAAAAAACCACCTGTAGGGCTGCCCGACTTTTCCATCTTCGGTTGTGTCCCGCGTCCAGATTGTTTTGTATCTAAACATAGGTAGGGTTATAGGCCCGGGGGTCTATCCGCAAATTTGAGGCCGAAAAATTAGTATGGGGGGATAGGGGAAAGAAAACATGCTTCCGTGGCAGCTTAGGGGAAAGAGCTTGTATTGGTATCAATCGTTCGTATTGACCATAGATAACAATTTCGATGGTGAGAGTCTTGATTTTTGGCTGAGACCGGCCAATCTAAAACAAGTGGCCCCGTTTTCAAATTTTAAACTAGGTATCTTGAAAAATATTTGACCGAATTCAATTTAAAAGGTACCATTGAAAGGAAAACGATAGAAATTTAAAAAAATGTTTACAATTTGCACAAAAACCCAATATGTTTGAGGTTATGTTAAAAAAATTTTAAACTGTTTACTTTACATTTCCTTTATGGAACATATTTATAGGAAAAAAAGGTTTTTACATTTTTCAATTTACTTTTTGGTGGTTATTTTATTTGTGTTTTTAAATGACCCATGCTTTAATTTTCGACAATTAAGCCTAGTTTTTTTTAAAAAGGGGGAGGGCATTTTAGAAAATATATGCTACTACTGTGTGATCTTTATGTTTCATTACTTTTTGTCAGCCCAAATTTGGTGAAACATTGATATTTGTATCAATCGATTCGTTATGAACCAAACTTAAAAAAAGGGGAAGACTCACAAATATTTTTTAATTCTACTATTTTCGGGCCAGTTTCTGATTACATAAAATAATTTTTTCGTTATTTAAAAAACATTTTTCAGTCACTAAGTGAGTTTAAAAAGATTTAGCGTAATAATGGCGGGAAAAACAGGGCCATACGTCATAACCCACAACCAATCACCGTGTGCTCATTGAATAAACAGATTTTTGATGATTATCTTCTTCTGAAGATTTTGAATAAAATTTTTTTTGTTATGATTAAGAGATACTAATAAACAATAATTTGTATGAAAAAGATGTAAAATTTGCACTTTGGGTTTTAACATTTTTAACAATTAAGGGTTTTTACGAAAACTTTTATAAAAAAAATGTCAACAATGGACTTTTTTTTTTAACACGAGCTGGTAAACGGCCGAGAGGTAAATTTTAGCTCCGTGATCTAAAAAACCCGGGGTCAATTTATTCATTACCAAAAATGTCTTTAGGTTATGACGTCACACGTCTTTTCACGAAAAAAACCGGGGGAAAGAGAAAATAAAACTTTGTACCTCTGTGGAGTATACATTTTTTTATTTTTAGAGTGTTATAAACACGGCGATGGTGTTATTAAGTAAATATCTACTGATTCTGTACCAGCGCAATATCTAAAACTGGTGAGACTTCCCTATTTTGATTAAGTTAATTTCGTTTTTTTTACTGAGACCTTCCCTGGGCAAAAACAAGATGGCCCCGTCATTGAACATTAACTAAATATCTTGAAAGATTTCGCCGATTTAAATTGAAAAGGGTACCGTTGAAAAGGTAAAAAAAAGAGCTACAAACGATGACCAAAATTTTCAGAAGTTTTTTTTTTAGGTTTGTTTGGTTTGAATTTTTAGAAATTTTTTAACGTTTTTTTTCAGAGCACAATGGGTGAAACAACTTGTATGGGGTTCAACGATTCGTTATAAAAGTGATTTAAAAATTTCGATGGGAAAAATTTTTCGATTTTTTACTGAGCCCCTTCCCATGGCAAAAAACAAAGGGCCCCCCCCAAAAACCCTTTTGCCGCATATCATTTAAAGTTTATACCCTTTTTTAATTCACGTATACGTTGAAAAGGAAAATTTAATGACGAAAAACATATATTTACCATTTTGTTAAAATTTTTAATATTTCTGAGGTTATGCTAAAAAAAACTTAAATTTTTTACCACATCGTCATCTTTATGGATCTTAGGGCGCATATATCTACATGACCAAAAGGGTATTTAAATCTGTTTGGCTTGTTTACCCGTAGCAATCTTTTTATGTATTCAATGAGTTTTTACATTTTTGTTCCGCAAATACATCCCGAGAAAATGTTTTGAAGGGACGGCATGTTAAATGAATAATATATGCATCGAGTATTTTGATCTTGATGTTTGAAACAATTTCGTCGAGGCACAAAAATTGTTTAAAAGAATTATGTTCTGGTATCAATCGATTCTTTATAAACGTTCTTTAAAAATTTTTGATGAGGTACCCGTCGCAAAAAACAAGTCCCCCAAAAAAAAAACTTTGTTTTTAAATTTTTTTCTAAGGTAATTGACAGCCAATTTCAAAGGAAACCTTGGGAAAGGTAACAAAGTAGAAAAAATTAAAAATTTGCAATTTTCACGAAACCTAAATATTTATGGGGTTTTTTTTGTAGGAAAAACTATGACGCTTTTATTTTGGTACCATAGACAAAAATTAAAAAAACGTTCCTCCCGAAATTGAACCCGGGCCCAGTGGAAAACGTATGACTTTGACAGCCCAGATCCCAGGGGTTTTATTTAATTATTCACATAATCCACCCAGCCCAGCCCGATAGTAGCTACAAATAACGAAAGTCACAGAATGCTGATCAAATCATGCTGAAAAAGAATTTCGCCCTACTAGGAATGTTAAACAGAAGGGTTTTTTAAATAGAACATTAAAAGGGCCCCCTCAAAACGACAAACTCACTCGGAAAAAGAGTAGTACAGTAAAAGAAGAACTACTTGAACTGCATTTTCCCTTAGTTATAAGAGAAACGGACCGAATGGGAAAAAAATTCTTGCTAAAGAAAAAAAAAAAAACACGCAGAAAGATGGAAGTTTTTTAAGAATAAGGACCACATCTGCCTAAAAAGGGGGGGCCGTGTATAAAATTCCTGGGGGAATTGTGACGGGTGCTAAGGTGTCAAACATAAAGGGAAACATTTTTCAACTCAACGGGAAACAAAGCTAGCTGTGTTAGTTATTTTTGTCGTCTGGGGGCCCCTTTTGAATGATTCTTTTTGGAAAACCTTCTGCTTAGCACTCCCCTAGAGACAAAATTTCTTTTTCGCATATTTCATCACTATTTGGGTTACTATTTGTGTATTATGTGTATGCTACTGATCGGATCGGGGCTGGGATGGTGATGATGTAAAATTTTAGAATTAAAAAACACTGGGGATCTGGCTTCAAGTCATACTTTTTTCCCGCTGGCCCCGGGGTTTTCAATTCCGGTGAGAACGTTTTTTAATTTAGTTATGGTACCAACATAACGCATCATATTTTCCTACAAAAATAACCCGAAATATTTAGGTTTCGTGAAAATTCGTTTTAATTTTTACTACTTTATTACCTTTCCAACGGTCCCTTTAAAATTGGTCCCTGTAAATTTACCTTAGAAAAATATATAATAAACAAAGTTTTTTTTGGGGCCATCTTTTTTTTTTGCAAAGGGTACCTCTAAAAATTTGTTAAAGAACTTTTCATAACGAATCGATTGATACCAATACAAAATTCTTTAATCAATTATTGTGCCTCGACGAAAGTGTTTCAAACACAAGATAAAAAATACTCATCATTATTATTCTTTTACACAGCCGTCGCTTCAAATACTTATCTCGGGGTATTTGTCGGGAAAAAAAATAAAATGTAAGGGCTCATTTAATAATAAAAAGAATCTACGGATAAAAAAGCCAAACAGATTTAAATACCGTTTTTTGGCATGTAGATTATGCGCCTAAGATCCAAACGATGACGATGTGTAAATAAAATTTTAAATTTTTTTAACTAACCCCAGTAAAAATTTTAAATTTAAAAAATGGTAATATATAGTTTATTCGTCATTAAAATTTCCTTTTTAAAGGTATACGTGAATTAAAAATCGGGGTTAAAATTTTAAAAGATATGCGAGTCAAAGGTTCATTTGGAGGGGGCCCTCTTGTTTTTTGCCAGGGGAAAGGGGTAGTAAAAAATCGAATTTTTCCATCGAAATTGTTAAAACACGGTTCAAAACGAACGATTGATACCCCTACATAGTTGTTTCACCCATTTCTCTAAAAAATCGTTAAAATTATAAAAATTCAAACCCAAAATAAAACCCCAAAAAAAAAAAACTTTTGGGAAAATGTTGGTCTATCGTTTGTAGTTCTTTTTTTTTCCTTTTTAACGGTACCTTTTTCAATTTAAATCGGCGAAAAACTTCAAAATATTTTTGTTTAAAAGTTTTAATGACGGGGGCCTCTTGTTTTGCCCAGGGAAGGGCTCAGTAAAAAAATCGAATTTAAATTAAACAAAATTGTTTTTGTTCGGGTTTTAACGAATCGTTTATCCCCCAAAATCTAATTGTTTCCCAAATTTTTTTTTTGACAAAATTAATGAAACATAAAAATCACACTTACATATATTCTCTACCATGCCATCGCTTTAAATTAAATAAACTCAGGGTATAATTGTAAAAATTAAATCATGGGTTTTATTAAAAAAAACAAAAAAAATAAACCCCCAAAAATGTAAATTTAGAAAATTTAAAAACCCTTTTTTCCCGTAAATATCGTTCCATAACGAGAAAATGTAAAGTAAAAGTTAAAATTTTTTTAAATAACCTCAAATATTTGGGTTTTCGTGCAAATTTGTAAACTTTATTTAAATTTCTATCATTTACCTTTCGAAGGTACCTTTTAAATTGAAAACGGTCAAAAATTTACGAAAATACGCTAGTTTAAAAATTTGAAAGCGGCGGCCATCTTTTTTAGTTTGGCCGGTCTCCCAAAAATCAGACTCTCACCCTCGAAAATTTTTTATCTAGGATCAATACGAAACGATTGATACCACATAAAAAGCTCTTTCACCGTTTCGGCCCGGAATTACCTATGCCCCCTACATAGGGCAAAATTGCAACGAAGTGAATTTTGTATCATTGAATTTTAGGGCAAAACTAAATAACCCATAAAGGATCCCTTAAAAACCCCATAGGGTAGGTGGGTCTAATCATCCCCCCAAATGAAAAAGTAGGCCCAATAAAAAAAAAAAAAAAAAAATTGTGTTTTTGAAACCATAACCATGGTTGTAATCAAAGCTTTTTTTAGGCCCATTTAAGTTAAGGTCTTTAGTTTAAAAAAATTTTCAATGTTTTTAAAATTTAAATTTTGTGGCAGCAGAGGGCAATGAAAGGCCCCAAATTTTTTATCTAAGGCTATTCCAATATAGAAGCTTTGCAAAAGCTTTTTTTGGCGATTTTTGGATAAGTGTAATTTTTTTAAACTAAAAAAGCGTAAAAATTGCTATTTTTTATTAGAAAATTTTTCTGATTTCACTCAAATTTTTACCCAATGGGGCCCATATTAATTTATAAAATTTGGCGCTTGCATCAACATTTTCATGTAAAACCCTTTATTTCTGCTGATTTTATGTCTAGCCCCAGCCCAAAAACATTTTTTCTTTGTCATTAAAATGATCTAATTCTAGAGAGATATTCATTATAAATAATTAGATGTTGTCGCTCTTTTTCACTTTTTTGGGGCCAAATTATAGACATATCAAAAAATAAATTAAATTTAACACTGTAAAAAAAAAATGTTCAAAGAGTAATAGTGAAATTTTAAAAAAAGGACTATGTTCCGGGTCATCGATATGAGGTTATTTTAAGACGATGACTCGAATTAAAAAATCAAAAATTGCACACCCCTAAATTTTTCAGTCTTATTTTCATTTATTTTTATAGATAATGAAAAAAAATAAATAATCATGAACTAACCGTTTTTTATTAATTACATAGTACCTACATTAATAATTTTTTGTGAAGACAAAAGTAAGAAAAATTTAAAAAAATGATAAAAACATGCATTTTTAATTTTTTTTATTATTATTGATTAGAAAATTCATTTGTATGATGCCCTCATAAAACAAACACCATTATTTTCTGAGGAGTGCGTACTTTTTTTTTTGGATGAGCGAAGCAAAAACTTCAAATTTCATGACCCCCCCCAAAAATTTTGCTTTGGGGGGGTTTTTTTTTTTTTGTTTGTTTTTTTTTTTTTTTTTTTCTTTTGTTAACCTTACCCGGCAAATGGCATATCCGAAAACTTGATGAAAATTTGACAGGGCCTTTGAAAACTCGTAACTTAGAGGGGGTTTGTTTTTGGGTACAATCGAAAAATATTTCTCATGAATATCGTACTTTTTTTCGATTTTTTTTTTTGTTTTTAGTGCGATATTTTTGTGACATTTGGGTTTTTCTGACCAAACGGGGGGGCTACAACGTTCAATTATACATGGACTTAAGGTTTTGGTGATGTAGACCTTTTGAAAAAAAAAAGTGAAAAAAATTGCCAGAATCCCAAAAAATAAAACTTTTAAAATAATTTTTTTTATTTTTGTGCGATATTTTTTTGCATTTGGCCTTTTGACCAAAATGGTGGGGGTACAAAATTTTATTACCGTAACATGGCTTAAAGGTTTTGGTGATGTAGTACCTTTTAAAAGAAAAAAATTTATAGTTCCAAAAACTAAGAAATAAAGCTTTTAATATAAATTTTTTACGGAAATAAACCAATTTTACAGGTAAAAAAAGAAACTTGACAACAAACGCTACAATCGTAGGCAGTAAAAAAAAGAACTTGCAAAAGTAAAAAATATCCCTGCAAAAATAAAAAATTTTTAAAAACTCATCCCTCAAAGCGGCGGGACTTTAGCGTTTTTCCTAGTGTAGGTACTATCATTTTTTAACCACTAGTAAAAATTTTATACTTTTAAAAAAGTATCATTAAAACCATTTTAAATTCATATTTTCATGGTCAGATCTGTTTTTTTTGGGGGCATTTTACCAAATATATCTCGAAATAAAATTTGCCTCCGCGGTGGGGGTCTCCCGATCCCGAAAAGGTCCGGGGAGTACAAAGTACATATTCTAACCTGTAACACAAAGCTTACCCCCATCTTTTTTTATATTTTATATGCCTAATAAGTTAAATTTAGTATTCAAGTGTACCCAAATGGGCAAAACTAAAAATTATAAGAATTCATTTTTAAAGATTACTCATAACTTCCTTTAAGCCTTCGCAATATTTTTGGTCCCCCGGGCCCAAATAGGCGAAAGCAATTGAGATTTTATTAGGTTTTAAGGGTCAGCGCCATTGAGGGCTCAAAAAACATTTTTGTCACTACAGGAAGCATAAACTAAATTTTTACGACGTTTAGTCAGCCACAAGTTGAAACAAAGTCTGTATGGACTTTCAGTTTTTCACTATAGTTTTTTTAAAAAATTTCATTAAAACTTCAGTCCAAATTTAAAAAGAGGAAAATGTGTGGGATTTTTTTAAAAGAAAGGTGCCCCTACATGAAAGTTACAACAGAGGGCTCAGGGAAAAAGGAATCATAGTGCAAATTCGTGAGAGAGGGAGTTTTGGGCAGGACAGTCATGTCGGGGGGGAGGGGTTTTGGACAGTCGTTTGATGGGGCCTGAACACGGCCCGGATTCGCGATGACAGACTTTTTTTGAGTATAATAGAGGACCTACTAGCTTCGGGGTAGAGTACTACAGATAGTTCTAAAAATTTTCCCCAACGACGGGGCAGAAATTGGGTAAACGGTAATAAAGTGTATGGTTTGTTGGTAATAAAATTTAAAAAATGAAATTGAAGTAGTTTTGGTTTTGAAAAAGCGTAAGCTCTAGTGTCGTCAAACTGTCATCACGTCGTAAAAGTGTCATCAGGGTCATCAAAAAAAATGACCGCTATTTTAAATAATCATTTTCACGAAAATCTTCAAAGTCATCGAACTGCCCCGTAGGGTCATCAAACAGCCAATTTTTTCAAATTAAATTCGCTCAGGATAAGTCATCAAACTGTCTCATGGTCATCATAACAGCCCAATTTTTTCTAATTAATTCGCATCGGGATAAGTCATCGAACTGTCGTCAGGTCACAAAACCGCCCAAATTTTTTCTATTAATCGTCATCGGGATAAGTTACATATCTCCGAGTTCAACAGACTGTGAAAACCGATTCCCAAAAACGAGTGAAGTGATCATGGGAGAATACGTCAAATTTTCCGTTTCAAGTGTCTAAAAACACCCCCCGCAAGTTCCCCCAAAGAAACCCCCCCCACTTCAAAAGTCGAAACTGCAGAAACCCTAAGACGCCTTTATTCTACGTTTTTGGTCTCAAAAGGGATGAGTACCTGTCAATGACAGTTTTGTTTTATTTGTATAAAAAATGTCCATGTAATTTTTGCATGTCTTTTGGGGGGAAATTAAGTAAACTGAGCTCTTTTAAAAGGGTTTTTTTGTGATGATGTATCGTATAAAATGTTTTAAATAGCTTTTTAAAATATAGATCAATGGAAACAAAATTTGCTAATTTCTCTTAAAACTTATTTCCCTAATTGAATCCTTTGTTTTGATTTTTGGTTTTTTTTTTCCCTCGGGGAGTGAATTTATTAAAATTGGCCCCCAAACAAGGGCTCTCGAATTTGAAAAACGCCCGGGATTTGAGTCGGTAGGGAACAGTGGTCAAAAAGGTCAGTATTTAAATTGCTGTTTTCAGTTTTTAGGTTTTGCTAGTTTTTTTGTTGTGTTTTGGTGTTTTTGAAGTAGGATGTTGTGATCTTGCCACTAGGGGTCTTCAATGAGGAGAAAATCGTTCAGCAAAGAAGGGGGTTCCTGCAGGGACAGTTTGGGGGGTCACGACGATCTGGGTTAGTCGAGTTGATGGCGCAAATTTGGACAGGGAATAGCGGTAGCCGAGGTGTTAATACGTTACAGACAGGTAGTGACGATGCAGGGGGGCGTTATTAGTGAAGTAGTGCATTGAGACACCGCTTTTGACAGGGTACGAAAAACCCGAGCCATTATTAAACCAAAGGGGTCGTAGAGGGGGAGAGACAGAGGAATACTTTCAGACAGTAGAAGTGAGGTGGAATCGGAGCCGGGGATCATGACCCCCCAAAAACCCCAAAAACCCGAATTTTATGAAATATCTTTCTCAATAAACCAAAGTTAGATGCTATAAACGAGAGGCAAGAGAAAGGGGTATGCAGAGGAAAACGCAAATTTAGATGCTATGAATCCCCGGGTAAACGTAAATTTAGACGCTAGGGGAAAAAAAAAAGGGGGCTGAGTGTGGGGCTGAGATGAACTGCTCGGATAGCGGTACTGTTTAAAAGGAAAATTATTTGTGAAGAGAAGTTTAAAAAAAGTGTTTTTGGGGTAAAAACATAAGAAAAATTTAATCAAGAGCTTTGCAATACTAAAAACGGCGTGATGTTAATAAAAGAGCATGATGCTAATAAAGAGCAAAAGTTAATAAAAAACTGATTTTTAATAAAGAAATTCATGGAGTAAGGAGTCGGTGAAAATACCGAGGATTTCTAATGACGAGGGCGAAATAATTACCGCCGTGCGAAATAGAAATGATAGCGTAACAATAGTAATGTTTTTTGCGGGGAGTAATGGGGTCCACGTGGAAGTTGACGGGCGTCCGGGGGGAGCTATATTTACGAGCAAAGGGTGCCCCCTCGAAAGGTGATTTTTGGGTTCAAGAGGGGACCAAAAAAGGGCAAAGGTCAAAATAAAACGTGTACAAAGAGCAAAGCTGTGCTGGTCTAGGCAGATCAATTTTAGAATAAAAAGCAGGGGGTGGCGTGTCCTGTCATTGAAAACAGCTGTGAAATTTGCAGAGTTAGGAGTGGAGGGATAGAAAAGAAGTTGTGGTTATAAATCAAAGGTGTATTCCAGATAAATTGGGGGATTGGGTTAGAATTTCTAAAAGATTTAAGTTAAATTCGAAACCATTTTGCTTTCCCGAATCAGGGGGATGAAAAATTTTTGAAATTGGGGGTTTAGCATGAAAGAGTGCGAGCGTTTGGGCCGAGAGAGCCGTTGAGTTAATGATATAAAATGAATATCCTTTAAATTAATTTTGGAGTTTGAGCCAGTGAGCTACTCGAATACGTCTTTGTATTGGGGCTTCATGAAAAGAGATGCGAGCGTTTTGGGGGCCAAGCGAGCCTTTGATTCACATAGTATTAAAATGAATCTACCATGTAATAATTTTGGAGTTTGAGCCAGTGAGCTACTCTGAATAGTCGGGGGACTTTGATTAAAGGTGGGGATCGTTTCGATTTGGTAAGAATGTGTAGGCAATTGTATTCGTGATTCATTTATCGGGAAAAAAAACACTGGGTTTTCATGTATTTAGCTTTGGGTAACGGGAAAACAAAAATTTTGGGTTTTATTGAGATTTTTTCAAAACCGTAAAAAAAATGTTTATGGTTTGTAAATAGTTTGAATTGGGAAGTAATGACCTTTTTTTAACGCCGGGGTTGAAAAAGGGGAACATGGATTTTTTGGTCCCGGTTGCACAAAGTGTCACGTAGGCCATAGCCAGATGGGAAAAAGTATGCTATAAATATTTGATTCTTGTAAATCAAAGCAGAATTTGAATACATAAGGTCTATGAGATAGTAATTGTAAAATTGACCGAGTAGGAATCTAAGAAAGCTACAGATTTTGTAAATTTTGGTTTTCTGTTTTTGATGTACAATTAAGTACGTTAACGAAATAAAAAATAAATGATGTAAGTTTTTTTTTTTACATTGTTTTTTCTTTTAAATGAAAGGGCTTGGTTTCCGTTTCCGAACGTATCTGACCTAGAGCAGGTTAGTCACAGGCGAGACAAACCAGAGATAAGTAAGTCGAACGGGGCGCAGTTGAGACAAAAACTTCGAATTTTTAAAAGATATCCAAAGTGTTAGATTTGGTGTGTAGAAGGCAAAAGGATATAGGAAAATGCCTAGGGCGTTGGCAATAGGGAAATTTTCCAAAAATAAAAAAGTATTTGAACAAGGGGTTTAATTGAATTGAAAAAAATCTAAAGAAAAAGGTTTTTACTCGAGTTTGAAGTTTAATTTGATTGCATTAATTGAAATGTTGGGCCCCGCAAAGAAACAGCAAAAAGTACGTTCTCGAGTACAATGCTAAGGTTAAATAATGGGAGATATAAAAAATAAAAAATGCACTAGAATTTCCAATAGTAGTAAATTTCGTTCGAAAAAAATTTGCATAAACCCGTGAAAAAGTATGAAAATTTTTTTGAGAAAAATATGGGGAAAAAATGTTGCGCAAGTCAAGGGAAAATACTTAAATTTGGGATAGGTGAATTTTGACAGAGACGTTCAATAAAATGCAATTTTGGGTCCCATGGTATTTGTTGTTAGTGTTTTTTTTGGTCATCGTTTTTGTAGCTGGTCGATTTTTATTTTTGTTAAATTTTTTGGAGAAATATGAACTTTTATGAGAAAGTATGGGGATAGGAAATTTAGCTGCCAAATCAAGGAAAGTGGACTTAATTGGCATAGGGGAATTTGACAGAGATCAGTTCAATAAGATGCAATTTGGGTCCCATGGTTGATTTTTTGTTATGTTTTGTTGGTCATCGTTTTTGTAGCTGGTCGTATTACTATTTTTGGGAATTTTGTGGAGAAGTATGAAAATTTTATGAGGATATAGAGGGGGTAGGAAAGTTTGTTGCGAGTAAGGAAAGGGACTTAATTGGCAAGGGGAATTTGATAAGATCAGTTCATAAGACATTTTGGGTCCATGGTTGATTTTTAATTGTATTTTTTGTCGTCGTGTTCTTGTACTAGGGCGTATTATCTATGGAGTATCAGCAAGTTTGTGGTTGACACAGTAAAAAAAAAATAAAATCCCATGAAAAAGGGAAAGTAAAGCAGTTTTTTTAAAAAATGTGGGCCTGTATAGTTAACTAGCAGTTTGGTATTTTGTTGTTTTTTGAAGTTTTAACAGGAAAAAGCTTCTATTATTGCTAATCAATCGAAAATGTTTTCAGATAAATTTCCCCGTATTTTAAAATTTGAATAATATTTTATGTCTAATGAGTAGACAAGATTTTTACCCTTTATTTTACCTATTTGGTTATCCTTTTAAAAAAGTCTTTGTATAGAGTAGTAATGTACAAATCTTTTTTGTCAATGCTAAAACAAACTTGAGTACAACATGATCGGTTTAGGAAAAACATGTGCGATGTGTCGGTTACAAGGTTATGAGCGTCGTAAAAAAAACGACCTATCAACCAGCCGAGAGTTATGGGGGGGAGTTAAAGGCGTGAAATCCCATAGCTAAAATGTAAACAAGGCAAACGTGGTCTATAGTCTGTCATACTAAGATCATTTGGTGCATTCACACTAAGAGTATTTTAACTTGTAGGTTTTTTTTGAATGTTTTAAAACAACTATATTTAAATAAAAATTTTTACACATCTAATAAAAAAAAAGTTCCCTTGGGCTACAGTATTTTAAAATTTTGGGGGCAAGTAACATATATGGTCAAAAGTAAAAGAAATGACTCATGCAATGTTTGTAAATTATGGATAACAGTCCTTCAAAATAATATAAATTTTTGAAGTAAATTGGGCAAATTTCCTACAAAAAAATTGAGGGGTCATTGTACACAACGACTTACCACCCTCTTTTTCTTATTTTTTTATCCTATTATAAATTAAATTAGTATTCAAGTGTACCTAAATGGCAAATACTAAAAATTATAAGAATGTATTTAATGATTACTATAACTTTTTGAGAGCCTTGAATATTTTGGTCTTTACCGGGCCCCAAAAATGTCAAAAGCAAATTTAATTTAATTAGGCTTGAACGGTCAGCGCCAGTCGACGGCTCTAAAAAACATTTTGTCACGTACAGGAAGACATAAACTATAAGTTTTACGACGCTTAGTCAGCCACAAATTGTAACAAAGTCAGTATGGAGTTCAGATTTTACTAAGTTTTTTTTAAAATTTTATTAAAAATTCAGTCCTAAAAATGGGAAAGAGGGAAAGTGTGGGTATTTTGTTTTAAGTAAGGTGCACCCCACATGAAAGTTAGAAAAAAGAGGCTCATGGGTAAAAGTGACTCAAGTGCGAATCTGTGAGAGCAGGGGTTTTTGGGCAGGAAGTCATGTCGGGGAGACGGGGTTGGACAGTCCTTGATGGAGGCTCTGAACACGGCCGCGTTTGCGGACAGACGTTTTTTGAGTAGTAATAGAGACCCACTAGCTTCGGGGGAGTACTGACGATAGTTCTAATAATGTTTCCCCGCGACGGGAATTAATTTGGTCAAAAGAGTAATAAAAGTGTATGGTTTGTTGGTAAATAATTAAAAATGTAATTGAAGTAGTTTTGGTGTTGTTAAAAGCGTAAATCTCTAGTGTCTCAAAAGTATCACTGCGTCAAAATGTCATCAGGGGCCACAAAAAAACCGATTTTAAAAAATCGTTTCACGATAAAGCTTCAAAGTCATCGAACTGTCGTCTGGTCTCATAAAAAGACCAATTTCTAATTTTAAATTTGTCATCAGGATAAGTCATCGAACTGTCCCTCATGGTCATCAAACAGACCAATGTTTCTAATTAATCGTCATCAGGGTAAGTCCGAACGTCGTCATGGTCTCATAACAGACCCAAAGGTTTTAATTTAATTCGTCATCAGGATAAGTCATCGAACTGTCGTCATGGTTTATCAAACGACCAAAGTTTCTAATTAATTCTATCAGGATAAGTTACATATTCCCAGTTCAAAAACTGTTAACCCAGTTCCAAAAGGTGAATGTAACGAGAAACGTCGATTTCCGTTTCAAATGTCATCAAACACCCACCGAAAATTCCCCCAAGAAATCCCCCCCACTTCAAAACGTAAAATGCAGAAACCCCAAGACCCGTTTTTCTACGTTGACTTGGGCTCTAAAAGGATGAGTACCTGCTAATGACAGTTTGTTTTTTTTTGTATAAATCAAAGTCCATTATTTTTGCATGTCATTGTGGGGGAATTATAGTAAACGAGCTCATTAATAAGGTTTTTTGTGATGTGTTCGTATCAAATGTTTTAAATAAGCGTTTTAAAAAAAGATCAATGGAAATAATTTGCTAATTTTCTTCAAATTATTTTCCTAATTTAATCCTTTTTTTTGATTGTTGGTTTTTTTTCCCTCGAGGAGTGATTTAGTTAACACTTTTGTTTTTCCCGGTTTGTACCTTTAAAAAATGGTCACCTTATTGAAGAAAATTCCTTTGGGTTGGTAGAACCATCCAGCTACACATTTGGAAGGGAAGTTTCTAGTTTTATGCTTAGCAATATTTGTGACTTGTTTATTAGTTTACCGCCCCCGGGGAAGAGAACGTTTTTTAGGGGGCGTAGCAGCCCCGGAGCTTATAATGACACCCATGTAGAGCTTTTTAAAACATCTCCCGAGGACCTGTGCGGTTACAGTACATATACCACCTATGCGGGTTGCTGTATAGTTTTTGAACAAACCCGACCTTTGGGTTATAAAATTTAAAAAATGTTCCGTTCTTTTATAAAATTTTTGGGCAGGGTCAATAAGTACAACATTCTCTCCTATTTTTAAATTTTCAGCTAATGGGTTCAAGCCCTTTTAAAGACTTATTAGTATGCAACATTATGGGAATGGTCGTGTTGCATGCCCCGGTGCTCGCTCAAAAAAACGCGACGGGACTTAAGCGTTTTCCTAGTTATGTTCACGGCTGTACCTAAACCCTATTTTAGTGGCGGGAGTAGGCAGTCGCGCCTTCGTGGGCAAGAGGCTCTACCTCCCCCGCAAGGGACTTACGCTCCCCCTCGAACTACAGTGCTGCTTGGTGTAAGAACTCGAACTAGAGGAAAATCAAAAAGCACTACTGTCTGTATCATCTTTGCTTCTTGTTTAAATCACTTGACGTTGTGTTGGCCTGCAAAGAAGGTGGGATGTGATAGGCCTAGAGAGTTTTAAATATTTTTTTATTTATGTTATGAATATTGTTACAGCGAGGAAAAGACTGGACCGTGGCGGAAGGGGTAAGTGGCAGCAGGAGAAAGGAAGATGAAGAGGGGGAACGTATCTTCAATGCAGCGTTGGGACGTGGCAGCAGATCCTACGTTCGTAATGATGTAGGTTATTTTATTTTATACCTTAGGCCTACCCCCTACTTAATACTTTTATTTGTGTTGATGACATAACATACAAAATCAAGATCCATGTAGGGGCATAGGTAGAAAGGCTACCTCCACAATATTTTGTAAAATATTGTATTTTGCGATGCTCAACGATATGGCAATTGAACATCAATTCCATTAATTTTTAGCAAGTCACAATATCTTAAGACCCTGTATAATATAATAGGGAGGCCTACAGGTACTGAAAACTTCTTGTTTTTATATGCCCCCAATCGGCCTACTCGGCCATCTTGTGTTGTCTTTAGGTTGTGCAACGGAGAATTTTGACGAGTTTAGTAAAATGTTCGAAATAGGCCCCATTCGAGTTTGAACCGAGTTCAAATCGAGTTTATTTCCAAATTGTAAAATGTTTTCTCCATATCAGACTTCTTCTAGGCTAGGGCTATCGAACACATTCTTCAGTTTTAGGGGGCTGCGGGGAGCACTTTTTAGGTTCGGGTAGTTTTCGGGTTCGGGTAGTAAAAAAAAAACTTAATTTCGGGTTGGGGTCGGGTATTTTTTCCACTAAAAAAAAACTACTAATTACACATAGGCCTACCATATTAATTAATGCAACATTTATTGTTTTCAATTTTTATTTGCAATTAAAGATGAAACTAATGGTAAACTATTAAGCCATGGCCTGACTAAACTTACAAAAAATAAATTTCCCATAATTAAGTTATGATTATTCACATTAATTATTAATTTAGGGACCTGAAAAAATAGCAACTGAAGTCTTCATTTTGTTGTAAAAAATCTTTAATTTCAGTAAAAAACTCAAAAAAAAGGATCCATTTTGCATAAAAATTCAATTATTTCAAAACTATTTTTCAAATTTCGCGTATTTTCAAACTTCCCGCCGTTTTTCCCGCCGTTAAGTTTCAAATGTTTGGTTTTTTTGTAGATCAAGAAACAAAGTTTCTATAGTTCGTATTTGTTATTTTGCCGACCCTGTGAGGTTTGACGGGCACCACAGCAGCTCAAAAAGCTGTTTACTTTTGTGGCCTATTATTTTTAGTGGCCTATTTTCTCGCGAGAATATAGTACATACTTAAAAAATGGGGAAAAAACTGCCGTTTTCGCCCAAATTTCGTAAAAAACAATAGAACTGGCTGTATTTCCCCTTTAAAAGTATAACCGTCTTATTTTGCCCCATTTTGCGATCTTTTTTTTTGCGTTTTTAAGGGCCCAAAAGGGTTAGCAATTTACCCTGGGCCCACCCAAAAAAAAACCCGATTACATTGGGGAAAGCCCGAATTTGGGGTATGCTTAAAAAACCCGAAATTACCGAAATTTCGGGTCCCCCGCAGCCCCCTATTAGTTTTAAACCCAGGCCATCCCTGGGTCAAATATTTTCGGTTATGGAGGGTGCCATAGGCTGGGCCCCTATGCCTATTGTAGGGCCCTATAGACCTAGGTCTACTGTTGGGTGATTTTGGGATCGCGATGTAAGTTTGTAGATCGGTAAAATATCCCAAATCTTGGCCGGGGCTCAGACCTAAGGCCCTGGAATAGCTACCTGTTGCCACGGGCACTGTCACGCCGTGTTTTGTTTAAATTGTTTCCTGCATTGTGACAAGTTTCCTCATGAATTTTTATTTCAAAATTGTTTTCCATGTAGGCCTTGTTTTTAGAGAAAAAATTACGCCTAAGCCTACCCCGCTGAAATTTTTTTCAAATTCGGGTTCCTCTGCTCTCGTTCGTGTCTATTAAATTATTTGTACAAACACAACTACAGTGTCAAAACATCCGACCAAAAAATGGCGATACCGGTAATTGAAGTTTTCCAAAAAAAATGAGGCCAATCAATGCTGCTGTACGTCATGTCTAGCTCAATTGGATCTGGGAAAGGTCAGCGGCCCAAATCAAAAACGAGTTTCAGTCAGAAGGAGTTTGCCCGTCGTGTATAACGAACTTGCTTCAATGCTGCCAGTAACGGGGGGAAAAACACAAAAACTTTTGAGGGGCAATGAATGAAAATTGTTTTTACCACACTTGAAATTAAAATTTCAAAAAAAAAGAAACACGAATTGTTTGAATCGCCGTGAACTCAACTCTACCAAAAATTCAAATATTTGCTCCCCCTAGTAGTTTTTTGTTACCAATAGAAATGAGACGGGATTTCCTTTGTACAGCGCCATTTTTTAACTGGGCCTGTATTAGCAAACAATAATTTGGACATACATCAAAAAAAATTTTTGACAAAAAAAAAAGGGGTGGTGGGAAATTTAGTTCATTTTATTTTATTTTTTATGTAAAAAATGGGTAAAAATGAATAAAATGATGCAAAAAGTAAAATACATGGTTTAAAAGCGTTTTCCCTTTAGGCCAAATTTTAATTTTACAAAAAAAAATTTAAAATTATCCCTAAATACAATTGATGTCAAATCGAAAGTAAATTTTGTTTGACTTTGTGTCAAGTCCCAACTCAAATCTATAAATTTTTAAACCCGTTTTCCCCGTGGAGCCGCATTACTAGCAACCTATCTGTTTTGTTTTGTTACAAAACAAAGAAAACTTTCCCCGGGCGTGGTATTTAAAAATGTCGGGGGGACTGTGAGAGTTTTTCTCAGCGTCTGCTTTTGGATTAACATGGTGAGTGAGCTGGAATGTTTTTTGTTTTACTCATTTCTTTTGAAAGCCTATTATTTTTTATAGAGATGCCCGTTGATAAAAAGAGGGTTTTTTGATATAGGCGGGGTAGGCATACCAAATTTTTTAGTTGAAATACAATATAAATTTTTTGTACCCTGGCAACTCTAGAGCAAAAAATAGTTTTTTTAATAGTAGTCCGCTGAGAGCACCGAAGAAGATGTAAGAAAAGGCCTTGTGAACCAGAATCAGTTAAAAAAAAGTTACCCAAAATGGCTAAAAACGGGACAAAATTGATGGATTTTTTATTAGGGACTTTTTTAATTTTCAAGGGGGGTTTCCCCGTACCTACTTTACTTAAACCCAAAACCCCTATTGAAACCTACCTACCCCATTGGTACTTACAACTTAGACTCACAAATAGCCGGTTACGTTTGAACCTGTATTTATTTTGAGAAATGAAAATAAAAGCCCGGGTTTTACACCATTCTCCTTGTTGTTGTATGCTAAAAGGGTTAAAGAAAATCCTCTTAGCCCTGTAGTTTATTCCGGCTTCGGGGGAGGCCCTCAACACAAAGGGAGGGATCAAGTGACGGGTGTGACAACAAGACCTTGGACGTCATGGAGGGGGAAACCTGACAAACGGGGCCAAGTCTGTGCTTCCTGCTCTCCACTCTCCATTTCAAAATAATTTGTTTGACAAATTCATCACTTTTAAATCCGAATAAAAATGTTTTTTTTTTTCGTGACGTTTCCTTTTTTTCTTGTTAGCAAAAAAAATCAAACCCCTTCCACACCGCACTTCTCTTTCCGCTTGTTTGGAAGAGGGGGTTTCTTTTGCGAAGATGGCGCCCGTGCCAGAAACTTGTGAAAGTCTTCCTCAGATCCTTTTCAATATACCATTTTTAAATGCAGTTGCAAAAATATTTCCATGCAGAATAGCTTCTTAAGTGAACCAAGTAGCCCGTAATAATCCCATCGTGCCCGCCTTCCCAGTGAATGAAAGGAATCAAAAAGGTAAATTTTGCGCCCCCATGTGCCCCTCAGGAGGGGGCCAGGCCTGGGTTGGGCATTGCCACGCCAGAAGCCTACACCAGAGCACGGCTTTAGCACCAATTCCAACAATGTTTGCATGGGTAACCCTTTTGGCATGCACAAAGTATTCAAGAACCCCGGGTTTGGGCTTATTGTAAACGAAATTGAGACCCTTCTCAGACTCAAAAGACACTATAGGCCCCGACACCCTTTAAACCCTAAAAACTACTAACGCTCAGTAGCAACCCCCACCACCTCCCCCGCCCCCAGAGCTGAACAAAGTTTAAAGCCCACCCTACCTCACAAAAATAGTGCTGCGCTTCGCAAAATCGCAGAAAAGCCACAGGGGAGCAAAGTACCTGGGCCTAGGCCTAAGAAAAACAAAACCCCATGGCCCTACCAAAACTCAATAATAACTCAATCCACAAAATCAACTGAGCCAGGGCTGGCCCTAAGCAGGATAAATCTCGTTGGGAACACGAGTCCAAGAAAATGACTTCAAATCTCGCATGGCCCCGACACGGGGAAACCTAACCCCCCCCAACCTAGCCTGGTAAACAAGATAACCCCTAACCATAGTCTCACTTACGAAAAATCGAAAAGTAAACCGCTGCCCCCACCACCAGATGCTAGCTCCCCTCCTCAGACCCAAAAAAAACGGCACGAAATGAATAACCCTGATCTTTCAACGGGCTAGACCCAGCCCCAATTAATGACGTTTCTGATATCTTGTTCATCAGGACTAAATTTTTTATGGTTTTCAAATTTCTGACGACAAGGGGCCTAGGTCCTATCAGTTGGCCCTCTCCCCCCGGAAAAAACCCGCCCCACTGAAAAAAGCAAAAACAGCCAAAGTCCAGCCGGATGAAAAGTTAAAAAACAGTAATTTTACACTGTGGAACCAATTACGGGGTTAGCAAAGCACAGCTCAAATCCCCGACGATATATATCAATTTGTTTGGTCAGTACGGGCCTTTTTCCCCCAACGCGGCAAGTGGCAACACTACATATTCCCGCACAGATTCCCAAACCCCAAATAGATTCAAAAACCCGGGAAATTCGGGGGTCGTTCCTCCCACAGCATAGTGATGTCGAATCAAAAAAAATCAATCTCACAACGGACATATCTCGGGGGGGCCTCCCCCCTAAGGGGGGGTGTTGTAAAAATTTAACATAGATACAAAAAATCTTCCCCCCTTGACTGGCGACCAACCCAATTCCTTTGCTAATTTCAGTTTTTCCCAACCCTCAAGAGAAATCGCAACTGCCCCGCACCCCCAGGTCTGCATCCACTACTCCACAGCCCTTTAAACCCAAGCAGACGGGCCCCAAAAACAGAAAATTTGCACGTGAGGGTTATGATGTCAAATCAAATTCTTTCCCCCCCCCAACCCACCCCAACCGCACTATACCCGATTCAATGATGAGAACACTCCTTCCAATCCCCCCATTAACCATCCCAAATCCAACGATAAAACACCTTAAGTCTGCGGAACGAGCAATGCCCATAGTATTTAACCCAACCCCCCCGCCTTGTGGGTCTCCGGGCCCTACACAGAATTTTTGGAAACTGTAGGCAACCTTTTTTGGCACCCCAAACCCACCCAAAGGGTTTCCCCTGCGTAGCCGCCGACCTTAGAATGTCTCAAGGGATTGGGGCAATTTTTAAATTAAAATTTGGGCCACGTGATCTTCTCCAGCCCAAAACAAAAAAGTGGGTGAGTGGAAAACCTTGACTGTAGAGGAAGGTCCTCTTAACTTAAAAACCAAAAGAGCATCTCACCACAAACCCGTATTGAAAAACCTTGAAAAATTTCATCAAAATCAGATCCCCTCGCAGATATACCACTACGTCAATAGCCATGCCCCGTATTGGCTGTGGGGTAGATAGGATGATTGGCCCCCCGTGAAAGAGACCATTTAAAATCTTATAAAATCAAGTACAAAATCCCGGTCTCACCCTACCCAAGCAGCCATCTTGGTTTCGAAGCGGACAGGCTACACCCTTGCGTCCCCACGTTTCCCAATCTACGGCTGAGCCCAACCAAGAATCTCGCTCCCGCGGGTTTTCCAGGCCCTAAGGTCCGAATCCACTCTGACCCCGGCCAAACCTCTTGCCCCAGCGGTCATTTCCCCGGCCCGGCGTCTTTTAAATCCAGAGGTTGGCCCGACCTGGGGTCTCGACCCATCGCTGAGCCCAACCCAAAATGTCTTCACTCCAGCTGCAACCCGGCCCAGAGACTCAACTCCAGAACCCGGGTCGGCCTAGACGTCCCAACTCCAGAGGTTGGGCCCCCCTTGACATCCAACTCCAGCAGCCAAGCCCGGCCCCGACGCCCTGACCCCCGGGCTGAGCACAACCAAGAGCTCCCGTCCCGGGTGAGTCCCCGGGCCCAGATGTCTCGACTCCAGCTGCAGACCCTGGCCAGACGTCCGACTCCAAGGTTTTGCCCCCCAAGACGTCCCAACTACAGACCAAACCCGGCCTAGACTCTCGATCCAGCGGTTGTACATGGTGGATGTCTCAAAATCCCGGGTTGTGCCAGGCCCTGTTGTGAATAAGCGAGCTCGGGCCATCCAGCCCCTGCCCCGCACGACTCCGGAAGCTCCGGAAACCTTGGACCCCTTGCCGATTCTCCCCGTGCCTGTGAACCCAAAATTTTTCGGTAGCCCTCAACAGAGTCACAAATCTGACTCTACCCTTAAACTTCCCCGCGACCCCCTATGCACCCGCTCTAAACGCCCCAATCCCCAGTCATTTTGCCCCCTAGCCAACAAATTTATGGTAGCGTCCTCAAACGCCCTTCCCCAAAAAGTAAAAAAACTCCACGCCCTCCCCCTAGCTTCCCAGCCCCCCGCAAGGGACAGCCCCCCCAAAACCCACCGAAACTTACTAGCCCTTCAAATAACAAAAACAAATTGCTTTTTTTTAAAGTCCCTCCTCCGGAACAAAATAAAAAAAGTCGAACTTCTAACAAAACCCCCTTTTCCCCCGATATTTTCTGCCTTTTAGAGCATTGGGTCACTCCCCATGAAATATCTCCTTTGCATCTCAAATATGCTAATGTGGTATTTTGCAGCCACATGTCTTCCCACGGGGGGGTAGCAATATTGGCCAAATCACATCTAAACTATCCCCAGTTAATTTTATTAACCCCTCTGCCAGAAAAAACTTTGAATGCGTTTTCTTTCTCGGGCTCCTTCCTGACCCCATATCATTTTTTCAATTTTCCCCATCACCCCCAGGGTATCAAATTTTTTGACTAAGTTAGTGAGGTTCTTATACTCAAAAAAAAAATTTCCTCAGCGACATTGTCTTTGCACTGATCATAAAATTGACCTTCTTCACCACGCCATACGCTCTAAACCCTTTATCTAGTTACTCATTTAATATTCTCGGACAATTGCAACTCCAACTCGTGCAAATACTACAGTAGCACTCTAATTGACAATTTTTTCACCAATCCCCCCACACATTTCTTCAACCTCAAAGATCCTGGCCTGTCTGACCACCACCTTCAACTCTAAACAATCCTCTCTAATTTTTGTCCCACTGCCCAAGATAATTGAGGAAAAGATCCTTCAGCTTGATAAAATTGCTTTTTTCAGACTGTTAAGAGGAAGCCTGGGAATCGCTGTCTGCTCAGGAGATGCGGACCAACTTTTTTCACGTTTTTAACTACTTTCTTACACCATTTTAAAAACCGCTTTCCCCCCTAAATCCCCCACAAAAATACTAAAGGGCCCAAACCCCCCGGGTTACACGGGAAATCGTTGAAGCCCGGGCTTTTGGGTACTCCATTTTTAGTAAAATCCCCTCTTGACCCCACCGCAAGCAAATCTATTGTAAAACCCAAAAAAATCTCACGCGAAAAAAATACGACAAGCTAAACTCAATCACAAAGACTCCATAATCTCCTCATCTGCAATACCCAAAAAACAACATGGTCTATGATTAAAACACAGACCCCGGCCCCCCTTACTTTGCTCTAAACTGTCAATTCTGTAAAGGGAAGGCGATTTCAGACCCCGCTTTGCAATGTGAACTTAACAACTTCTTTGTCAATTTTTGCACAACGGTAGACATTCTAATAGCACCAACAATGTCCTCCCCTCGGAATCCAATCAACCCAACCGCCGCCCCCATCTTTTTTATCCAAACCCCACCTTGGAAGTAGCGAGAGCATGACAAAAATAAGTACCAAGCTTCCCCTGGTCTAGATGAAGTGCCGGGCCCTCTTGTCAAAGTGGCGACTTATCTCTTTCCCTCTATCTTACATTATTAATCAAACATTTCTGAGGTATCTTTCCCCTTTCCAAATAAAGGGTAGCCAAAATAACCCCACTATAAAATAAAGAAGAAATCGAATTTAAAACTATAGACCCATTTCACTCCCCTCCTCGTTTTTTAAAAATATTTAATACGCTATGCCGAGCACTTAATGTCTTTCCTAAAATTTTCATAATTGCCGTCTGAAGCCAGCATGGGTTCTTAAAAAACAAGTCCCCCATACCGCTTTTTTAGTTTTCTCTCCCCCCTTTTTTTTGCTTTAGCAAAGGTGATAGTGTGGGACTGTTTTATGATATGATAAAGCGTTTGATTCAAAAGACCACAAAATTCTTCTAACAAAACTAGAAACTCTCGGGATTTTGCGGACCAGCTCTTATTTTGGATATCTTCCTTTTTGTCACAACGCACCCAAATTGTAGAGCTAAGGCAATAAAAAACCAATCATCAAAAAAAATCCATTCTCAACCTCGCCTATTCTCTGCGGATACCCCAGGGGGTCTATATTGGGCCCACTAGCAATTTTTTATGTCAAAGACCAATCAGATTTTTTGGAAGATGGGACCCCCACCCCAATTGCTGAGACTCAGCCCCAAATATTAACCCACCAAATCTAAACCAAAACGACCCTTTCCCCCCCAATGAACGAACAAGTAAGCAGAATGTGTCCCATTGCCACAACAATCAGCTCCCATATCACTTTAAAAACGATGTATCTGATTTTCAACTTCCAATAATACTCCTCATTCAGTTCCCTTTACGTCTAGAATCCAAAAACATTCCCGCTCCAACTCTGTTAAAAGTCTAAGGGCCCCACCCCCCCCCCGAAAACCTTGACGGTCCCCCACTGCGATCATGTAGCCAACAAAATTATGGGAGTTATTAATTTGAAAAAGAAAAAAAATTTTCCACCCTCCCTACTTCTACTGGGTTTTTTTGCACATATTAAAATCTCATCTATCTATGGACTGCACTTTGGGGGGCTTCCCTTCATGCTAACAGGGTATTTTTTTTTCTCCAAAGAGGGCCATAAGAATTATAGCTGGAGTCTCGAGGGGCCACATGTGAGATTCTTTAAAAATTGGTGTTTTTTACATTAGCAGCACCCTTATTTATCAGCTGCAATATTTTTTTGCTCCAATTTTCCCCCCTTTCCCCCCAAGCCGGTGCACTCCCACAAAATAGAGCCCGCCTCCCCTTCACCGTCCTGCCCACACTCTATTTTTTCTCGAAAAAGGGCCCGGGAAAATTTTAGCCTCCCCCCTCTATAAAAAGCTCCCGAACCCAATCAAAACCTGCCCCCCAATGCATTCCTTTAAACAAAACCCAAAATTTTAAAATTACTGCAGTTGTCTCGCAGGGGAAAATTTTGTCGCCCCCAGCCCTTAGGCTGGGGTTTATGTTCTTTTTCTTCCAAACCGTCAACCCCTTTTCCCCAAAAAACCCTTTAAATTTTTTCCTTATTTCCAAAAAATTTTTAACCATCAAAGAAACCTTTGTGAATAAAAACTAAGCGTATAAATAAAAGCATCTGTTATTGCTCATTTAAAATTTATTCCTAGTGGCTTTCCCAGTAAAAGATTTCATTCATTTTTATTTATTTTATTTCATTTTTTTATTCACATAATATACAATTTTGACTGATTTTATTTATTTTTAAAAAAATACTTTTCATTATTTTTATTACAATTATTAAATTTCAGTAGGCCTACATAAAATCAGAAACTTTTATAGAAAGCATATCTAATAGTATTCCTTAAAAACAGATTTAAAACGATGAAAACGAGTCAATTTTCTTAATATCAGTCGGTACCCCTATTGTACAATCTCTCACATTTAATCTTAGGGCTTCGTTTAAAAACACCTAAATTATATTTCACTGTGTTAACATCTTTCTGTCGTCTGGTATTATAAGAGTGAATTTCGTCATTCAAAGTAAAATCACTGTGGTGTTTTCTCCCCCATAAAACAGAGTTAAAAATATATAAAGAGGGTACAGTTAAAATTCTCAGTCGTTTAAAAACTGGTTTACATGATGTCCTATTACTTAATCCTAGCATTGACCTTAGCACTCTTTTTTGAGCTTTGAGAACTCTGTCCACGTTTGGGCACTCGCCCCATACTATGGCACCGTACCTTAGCACCGAATATACATAACCATAATACATAGTTATCAGGGAGTCTAAATCACATAAATTACGGATCTGTTTAAAAGCATAACAACAGGGAAATTTAAACCTAGCACACATGTAATCTAGCTGGTTACTCCACTTAAGATTTTGGTCAACAAATATTCCTAAAATTTTATAAAATTGCATTGTTTAATATACACCGTTTTTCAAGTATTGTTAAAAATGAATCAGGACACCACTACTGAGAACAATATTACCATGGTTTTATCCTTGTTTAGTACTAGTTATTTGAAGCAAATATCTTGCAACTTACTGATAATAATTTAAAGAGCTATAATCTTCTAGGCTAGCACTAACAATAAATGTGGTGTCGTCAGCATACATATAATCAAACACCGGTTCCCAAAATAAGTCAGGTCGGGGGTGACGTATCACAATTTCTCGGCTGTGGACTTTCAGTGTTGCTACCAGCTCAACACCTCTCATCTATTCGATGTCTCATGACAAGCATTTCACCAGTTCTCTCATTTCTTTCTATCCTCCAGAGTCTTCTTTATTAATCTTCCCATGATTTTCCTTTTTTCAAGTCATTTTATTGGGCCCTCATCTATTCTGGGCGTCAACTCTTCTTATCCCCCATGTGTGTCAAATTCTCTTCTTGTATTCTATTTGTTTCATTCTTCGTACTGCCATACATGAGTCGTTTTTCCTATTTTATTTCGTAAACTTTCCACTCCAGTTGTTTCTATTGTTTTGCTCCGACTGTCATTTGTAGGTACGAACTCTTAAAAATTCATCTCTGCTGCTTGTAATCTGCTGTCTTTTTTCCCTCCAAGGGAAATTTGTAGGAAATTAATTAAAGGGAAATTTTTAAATCTAAAACTTTGGATGAATTTTTCTTATAAAGTTACTTTAATTTGTAAATTCTTTTTTTCTAATTAATTTAAATTATTTTCAAATTTTTTTTTCACTTTTGATATTCGTAGGTAATTTAGCTTATGAATCGTTCCCATTTAACCCTTTTTGACTCTTTTTGTTTTTAAGCATCTTTGCCCAATGGCTTTTTTTAAATTCGTGTTTCTATCCATTTAACGCTTTTAACTTTTTCAAGTACCCAAAATTTATCTTAAATATGTTTAAGTTTATTTGTGGTTAAAGGCATAAAATCCTAACCGTTAAATAATGTATGCTAATACCGGTAGCCAGTTTTATAACCAAGATGGTTCAGGTGTTGAACACGCCTTTTGTGGAATTTTTTTTAAATTTCTTTGATCTTATCGCATTTTTAACATCCAAGCTTTTCTTGAACTGTCAATTGTTTTTGTTTGGAAACCTAGGCTTACCTTTTCCAAATTTTCCTTTAGGTTAGCAAATATGATTATGGTCCAGTTAAACCAATGGCCCGCTAAATTTGTTATTTTTCTAGTTCGCTTTTTCCGGGGCTTTCCATGTATAGTGTTTAAATTTTTAAACTTTTCCTTCTTTAAAATTGAACAAATTCTTTCCCCATTTGTACTTTTTTCCCGCCACCTCCCTTCCAAAAATTTCCCTGATTATTGTATTCAAACTATTTCTCTTCCGGGCTTCATTTGGCTTGTACGGAAACTTTCCTTTATTTTCCATACTTATTCTTTTCTTTCAGGTTAAAATTTAAGTTGTTCCCTCTTTTGGTTAGGAGATCGGTGCTTTAAATGGGTTTTTGAAATTCATTCTGTTTTAAATAGAAGATAAGGATTATGGGGGATGGATTTGGATTCTTCTGTCTTTGCCCCATAGTCCAACAATTTTAAATTGTATAATTTCCATTTTTTAAAACTATTTTTTCAATTTCCATTAATTTTTCTTCCATATTAAAACTTTTTTACTTTTTTTTTATAAGGGGAATTTTCCTTGGGGGAAAATTTTGAAGTGCCCCCTTTTCCCAAAGTTTTTACCATTGAGCCCCCGTTTTGGGTCCCAATAAAAACGAATAGAATTACCCATAGTAAAAAATAGGTGGCAAACCCTTTAAACGTTTTGAGCTTTTTTTCAACCCCTTTTTTCCAGGATTGTTGGAACTCCCCAATATTGGCAGGGTTTGGTCTTATTCCTCTTTAATTTTTCAATTTAATCTTTTTCCCTGACGGCTGGGAAAACCCTCGAAATCCCCAAACTCTGCTTTTATAATTTAATTGAACGCACCGGTTGGGCCGCCAAACGGACTTTTTTAAAAGGTTATTTTTTTCTAAGGAGCTATCCGTTGGTCCTCGCAAATAATAATTTTTTTTGTTTTTGGCCATACTGGCCCGTAGAATTTTAAAACCCGCCCCCCCATCTTAGGCATTGATTCCCAAAAATTTTTACTTTTCCTGGTTTTTTCCCAATGTTAAATTTTTCAACTGAAAACGTACTGGTCACCTTGTAATCCCAAATCCTTTAAAAAAATATTTTAATTTATCGCCCACAATCTTTTTTTAAAAAAAAGCTTTGCTTGGGTCTAGAAAAATCCCATTATTTCCATTTTGGGCCCAAAAAAACCTTAAAAAATTGATTTTTCAGTTGTTTTACCTCCATGTGCCAGTTAATATCTAATTTTCCGAAAAACTTTCAATTTGTTCAACTTTTGTATATTTGGGTACTATTATTTATTTAGTTATTTTGTTTTATAAAATTTAAAATTTTATATTTAAATTCCTCTGGTTCTGTTTTGCCCTTTGTTTCCCTTATTTTCTTGTCATCAACCCAAAAATTTTAAATCCTTTCCAAATTTTAAAATTATTGGTTATGTTCTTGGTACTTCGGGCCGAAAATTTCTCAAAAGAACACGTTTGCCCCTTTGGGCCCCTTTTAAACTTTTTCCATTGGACAAGTGCTTGAAACAGATCCCCTCCCAAAAAAGGGTTTTGCACACTCGCCACACACACGGGGTTTTTGTCTTTACCGTTTGGGGCTCATTGTTTTCCTAATTTCTGTCCGTTTCCAGGCCCAATTTTTAATTTCCGTAATTTATGTGAACATTTTGCAATTCATGTCAAACCCCGGATTTTTGTTGACTTTTTTATTTAAAAACCTTAAGTCCAACTCTCACCCTTTTTAAATTCCCTTTGGCCGTCCTCAATAACCCTTGCTTAAAGTTTATTTGTTTCCCTTTTATTTGTAGGGTTACGTTTTATAAAATTTTTGGGGGGCCCCCGTCCCGCCCTTTTTCCTTTTTTCCCAAATTGTTTTGAAAATTTTACCCACCTAAAAACCAAAAACTTTAAAAATTTTTTGGGGCCCAATAAAGGCCTTGTCCTGTTGGTTTTGGGGTGACTACTTAGGTCTCCCTTTTTTAAAACCCCTTTGGCAAGTTGGTTTGGGGGGAACTAAGGGGGTAGGTAGGGGGGAAAGTAAAACCCGGCCTGGTTGGGACCCCCTTCTCTTCCCCTTATTCGGGGCGTAGGCTCTCCCACAAAATTAACAGCCAGTTTTTTCCCCTGTGCCACATTTTTTACCCAATTTCCCTTCCTTCCATTCTGTAACGAAACTTTTCCAATCAAAGGCGTGTATTTTTAACCACGTATTGAATTCCATTATTTGGAAACTGTCTAAAAATAAGTCTTCTCTACGTGCAAATTTCTATTTACTGTGTCATATTTACTTCATTTCTTTCGCCCGATCTCCTTCCTTAAATATCCAACCTTTGGGAAACACCTTTTAAGTGTTCCTCTTTTCTTTCCCCCCCCAGGGACCACCCGGGGGGTTACCACTTGCAGTAATCCTTTTTTCCAGAACCTTCTTTCACCCCCAACCCTTTCTTCCTGGTTTGGCGTGGTTGAGGCAAATTCTTGAACCTTCCCACCCGGTTTAAAGGAAACATTACCGTTTTTTTACTTTTTTTCGGTTAAACGGGACAATTTATTGGGGAAATTTCTTATTACGGACTCGTCTAATTATCTTCATCGTCCAAACATGAAATTCCAAATACCTTGTAAAAACCTTAATCCAGGGAACTAAACCATTTTATCAAATTCCTTTAATTTAAAATTGGGGTTTATCAATTCATGTAGATGGTTTAAAAAGGGCCCCCCGACCCGAGGAAAAAAAGGGAAACCGATATCGGATTTGAGGGTTTAGTTATTCTTGATAAATTTGTAAATTGGTTAAAGGGCCGCTACCTTTCTCACTTCACTGCAACAACAACATTGGTTTTCAATTTTTTGGGTCTTTAAAAATTTAAAATTTTTATGAATTAATTAGTAAATTACCTTCAAACCAAATTTTCCCGTTTTGTTTTCAATAGCTTTTCAGGTCTACCTAAAAATTAAATGTGAAATAAAATACTTTTACGCCCTTGTCCGTTAGGTGAAAACTTTTGTTTGGGCTACTATTAGTAGTTAGGGGGTTTAAATTGATAGTTGTTTAAATCAAATATTCTATTGATCTAGTTAGCTTGAATGGACTTAATTTAAACCTTTAATTTCATGTAGTTACCAAAATTTAAAACCCAAAAAACTTTTTAAAAACCACTTTTAGGTTGTTCCACCCCCTTTAAAAGGAAAAAATTTTGCCCAAAAAAAAACATTCCCCGGTTCAAAAATGA
>JAMZAV010006778.1:0-34287 GCA_024449915.1 Sweltsa coloradensis | reverse complement strand
ACTAAAAAAGGTTTTTTTTTAAAACCATTAAAAAATGGTTATCTTTGGATGTGTCTAAATTCCAAAAATTTGGGAAAATTGTTTTTTATTTTATTTTTATTTGTAATACCGCGAAAAGTTGCAATTGGAAGACTAAAAGGGTAAAAAACAAAAAAAAACGGTTTATATCTTCCGGTCGCGCATGGCTCTAAACTTTCCAAATTTTGAAAAATTCACTTTTTTAGATATTTTTACTTTTTTAAATTAGCCTTTTCCGAATTAAAAGCTCGAATTTTTCATATTTTAATTTTCTTCATGTTAAAATATTAAAAATTATTGTAAAAATGTGAATTTTTCAATTTTGGGAAAAGTTTAGGCCAATCGCGACGGAAGATATAAACCATTTTTTAAATTTTTTTACCTTTTTAGTCTTCCAATTCGCAACTTTTTCCGCGGTATACAACTAAAAAAAAAAAAAAATTCCAAATTTTGGAAAACGTTATAGCACCTGCGCGACCGGAAGATATGAACCGATTTTTAAATTTTTTATTTATTTTTAGTCTACTTATGCAACTTTGTTGGTATTCGTTTAAAAAAAAATGTTGTTTTTCAGCCCACCTACTTATAGTGTTGTTAAAACGTGTTTGATTTGCTAGATTACTACAGTCTCGAATAATAGTACTGTATAGAGTTGTTATACATTGTTGATTATGCTAGATTACCTACAGTCTCGCAATACTAGTACTTATAGAGTTTATACATTGTTTATTGAATTATGTAGATTCTAACATCTCGCAATACTAGACTGTATAGAGTTTTTTATACGTTTGTTTGATTTATGCTAGATTACCTACAGTCCTCGCAATACTAGTACTAGTATAAAAGTCAGATGTTATAACGTTGTTGATATGCTAGATACCAATCCCGTCTAGATTACTAGTTATTTATTAGTGGGTGGGCCGAAAACAACATTTTTTTTTTAAACTGTCGTAATACGCGGTAAGTTTGCAATTTGTGGAGTATAAAAAATTTTAAAAAATTTAAATTCGATATCTCTATATTGTTGATGTGTCTAAAGTGTCACAAATTTGGAAATTTTTTGTATTTTTTTTTTTTTTTGTTTGTAATACCGCGAAAATTCAATTGGGAAGTAAAAGGTTTAAAAAATTTAAAATCGTTATATCTTCGGCGCGCATGTCCTAAACTTTCCAAAATTTTGAAAAATTTTCACATTTTTGATAATTTTACATTTTTAATAGCCTCTGTGTCAAAGGGTTGTTTTTTCATATTTAATTTCTTTATGTTAAAAAGTATAAAAATTATCGTATATATGTGATTTTTGTCAAAATTTTGGAAAAGTTTAGAGCATGCGCGACCGAAGATAACCGATTTTTTTTATTTTTTTTACCCTTTTTAGTCTTCCCAATTGCAACTTTTCCGCGGTTATTACTACTTTAAAAAAAAAAAAAATTCAAATTTTTCAAATTTTGGAAACTTTAGAGCACAGTCGCGCGAAGATATGAAGATTTTATTTTTTTTTTTTTTTGATACTCCATTCGCAACATTATTCGCGGTATTACACATTAAAAAAAAAAAAAATGTTGTTTTCGGCCACCCTCTACTAGTCTGTATAAGTTGTTATAGTGTTATGCTAGATTACCTACAGTCCTCGCAATACTAGTATGTAAGAGTTGTTAACTTTTTCATTATGCTATTCAGTCTCAATCTAGTATGTATAGTGTTGTTATAAACGTTGTTTGATTATGCTAGATTCTACAGTCTCGCAATACTAGTAGATAGAGTTGTATACGTTGTTTGATTACTAAAATTACCTCGCCCTTGCAATACTAGTACTGTATAGAGTTGTTATACATTGTTTGATTATGCCTAGATTACCTACAGTTTTGCAATATTAGTAGTGTTTCTTGTGCACACACAATTGTTTGCATTTTAATAAACTTGTTGTATTACTATTTGGTTTAGTTTGTAACCCTCCTTTTATGGTTACAAATATAAACACTATTTGCCATTTAATTGTTTTTCTTGTACTCTACATATAATAAACGTACCAATTAATTAATAACAATATTTCTATATTTATTGGCCTGTCGTTTGATTAGTCTTCTCCTATCCCAATATGCCTTGTTTTCTAATACCTACGAGCAGATAAGTTCTAGACCAATCAGAGTTCTTGGATCAGATGAGATCGTTTAGTTGCCATCATTGTTTGGCAATATGAAGACGAGGCTTAACGTAGGGTTTCGGGGTGTAATCAGAATTGTCCAAATTTTTTAGCTCTGTATAAATGTCTCAGATGGCCAGATTTCCAAACCCACTTGCCATAATAGTCCGTCCAGTCCGTCCTAGGCCATAAGATGAGTGAAATTTAAACCTTTTGCGGGTATTCTCTCATGATGATCCTGTTAGTTCTTCTCTAACAGTCGGTGCCCAAAGGGCCGCGTTGTCCGAAACGTACGACTTTGTGTATCTTGTTTAGTAAATATTTATTTTACCAGCCAGTTTCAGCAGCTGCCCATCTTGTTTTAAAGGAGGACTGACATGATGATGGTAAATTTTAATATAGTATTCTAGATACTATTTAACGACATTAGCCAGCATTAGAGCTGTCAGTCAGCATGGTACATGCCGTTTGTGCGCACGCCTTTTTGTCTACTAGCATGTGACGACATACTGGCTTAGCCACTAGAAGATGATCGAGGCGGCAATATAATACCAAAACGGCAGTAAACGTTCTTCATAATATTATTCGCGGCAATGATGGCAGAATAACCAAAAAGCGTATATGTCAGTAGAAAATTTCTACGACTGCCTAACCCTTGAATTATTACAGCGGCGTTGTGCAATTATTTAATGAAAACTACCACTCGTTTTTAACTTCCCGTTTCCTCCTTTTTACCGCCATTTAATTTCTTTTTTGGTTGGGTACCCTCCTTCGGCAACGCTACCGAAAGGCTGTTTGGGGAGTTCGGCAAGAGGAATTAGGACGCTAAAAACTACTTTCCCTTGTGAAACCGAAAATCAATGTTAAAAGGACCAAAATTTCCCTAAAATTCAAATATTGCCGCCCTTTTATGTTTTGGGGTTCATTATTTAATGAAAAACCCGGTTTCTTTTGTCTCCTCGCTTACCTTTTTTTTTCAAATGGCCCTTAGGGTAGCACCGCTCTTAAATTTTCAGGGGCGAGGAGAAGAAACACTGCATAAACTCGCCCTGCACGTTTTTTCCAACTGTTTGCACAAAATTTAAAACAAATTGTGTTTGGAATTATTTACTATATTTGGCAAGCCCCTAAACATAATTTTAATTCGTTTTCTATACCCCCAAAGCGTATTTTGCCATGTAGCAAAGAATTGATTAAGTAGCGGGAGGGGGTCTTATTGGGGTACATTTTGGGTTTTTTGGAAAAAAAATAATTTTGGGGAAAAAAAGTTTTTGCTGTTTTCCGAGGCGATGTAGACTTGCTGCCGGCGGTAAACCCCCGGCTTATCTGGGCTGAGTGGCTAGGCCAGTGTGACGTCACACACTAGTAGACGAAAAAGGGGAGACCAAATCCCTCGAAAACGAGTTGACTTAGAAAAATTGCTTTTTTTCGGCTTTTTTCGGAAATCGTACTTATTTCAAACGTCCTCACTTTGCTTAGCCATGCCGGGTTCTCCTTTAAGGTAAGCTGTTAATCTCCATTCTCTTTTTCCTCAAATCACAAACACTGTTACGGTTTGCGTTATAAGTTCAAAAAAAAATTTGGGGTTAACATCCGCATCCCGCCCCTAAGTTTTTTACTACACCATCTTGTTTTGGGCATATGAGTATGCTACCGTGCACGATCTTGGTTTTCATACATTTTTCTATCTTTTTTATCTAATCTGTAATAAATCTGAAATAATATTTGGACTCTATAAGATTTCCAATTAAATGATACAAAAAAATTTGGTCCATCCTTGGAACTTGGGGAAATTTTTTTTAGAGGAATAACATATCATTTTATATATTTATATTTTATTTTCGCTTAACACACTCGGCACCTTCTACATAAAGCAGAGTTGAGGTGTCACCCAATACTTTTTTTAAATTTCAAGCAGCAATTTGACATGATAGTCAAATTTGGGTTAAAGATAAATAAAATGGGGGAAAAAGTCAAATGATTAAGTTTACAACCCAAGTACTAATATAATATTGATGGGATTATCCTTCAGTACATGGACATTTGCAAATATCTAGGGGTTCAATTAAAAGCAAAAACTGGAGCCAACACATAAATAGCGTGAATACAAAAATTTGGGAAAAAAAAGTCTAAACTTGATAATGAAAATATTATAGGAAGTAGGTCAGTAGTAAAAGAAAAGCATAATATTATAGTGAGCCCAGCATTGGGAAAATGCTTATCTGGTACGGCCATCTTTCACGATGCAAAATAAACCAAATTTGTCCTAACTACATTTCAAACATCAATATTTTCTCAGTATTGGCTGTACTAAAACGTTGGAATAAACCCAAGTTACCAGAAGCTATTCTAACAAATAACTGTTTGGATAGTTGGGTCTAACCTTCCGATACATCTACAACATACAATAAACGCTGGGTAGTTACTCAATATTTTAAAAACAAAAAAATTACATTTCTATTTATCTGTTGTTTTTATCTTTCTACTTCGACTGTCCCGTATATGACGGGCCAGTGTATTGCTATGTGCATGACCGCACTCTCTAGCCACTCACATGGTTACTGTGGTACAGGCCTATGACTATTTAGGCGAAATTTTTTTTAAAATTTAAATTTAAAATTAACATTGAATATAACAAAAATTTTAAATGTAATGCTGTCATTATGAAAATTTCAAAATTGGTTTTTCGGAAAATATCGATGTTCCGATACTCCAATCTAAGTAATTTATTGTAATTTTATGTTGCTTCGCGTGTTTACACTTTCTTGTGTGTGAGTTTTGACGTTCAGAACCCCCAGGACTCCATATTTGGCTGAGCGAAGCGAAGAATCCTTTTCACTTCACTGGAAAAAAAAATCCGGAATGTTTTTTTTTTTTTCCTTTTTTTTTTGTATTTTTGGTGTCTCTTTCAGCTAAACGTTGACCAAAATGTAATGGTTTTCGTGCTCCCAGATAACATCGAATGCTGGACCCAAAATTATGCCTTTTTTTGGAGAAGTTAGATATTTGAAAAATTTTTTCAACGTATTTATCAGATGCCACTTTTTTTCAAAAACCATTTTCTCCAAACAAATCAGAAAATACGTGAAAATTGGAAAATTTGACTTATTTCTTTGATTGTTTTGGTGGAAAAGGGGGGAAAAAAAAGTACATTCTGATCAATACGTTTGCAAACATTAAAACAATTATCTAACTTCTCCCAAAATTGCATAATTTGCGGTTTTTCCATTTCGATGTTATCAGGGGAGCACGGAAGGCCCTGCAAGCGGTTAAAAAATGTGATTCCGCCTCCGACCGTGGGCGCTCTCCTGCAGTTTTTATGTTTCAAGTCGGGTCTAGGGCGTGTTTTAAACAATCCCCATCCCAAAAGGCCATTATTGTACGTCAGTGCATATTGTAAAGGATTAAACGAGTAATTTTAATACTGTTATATTATTATGATTTCTTGGTACTTTTGGAGTTGAGCTTGATGCTTACTGTCTCTTTGAATGTATTGGGACATGATCATTTTTTTATCAAATCATATCAATTCAAATTTCCATATCTTACCTAGGATTCGATCTAATTATCGGTATTAAATTTATAGGAGTCGTGCGCTTCGGATCTGTGTCGGAGCCGTGGACACCTTTGATCATTTAGGAAGTTATTTTATTTATCCAGCATGCTTTTTATTTCATTTATAAAAAGCAAATAAGATGCCATTTAGGGTGGTTCACACATAGTGCGCAGGTATGATAAGCATATTATGGCACCAAAGGGACGCGGTTCGATGACATTATAATTTAATAATCTAACGTAGGCCTACTCTCCATTCCACCGTATCCACTCATCGTCTTGAGTTGCATTGGATCATCTATTTGGGAACCCCCAAACATCTAGCTCAAAAGACGGTGTACGAACTGGATAGGGTTTGGTATTTTAAACTGAGTTCATTAACTGATTAAAAAATATTGATTTTTTTTCTTCACCTAGCGCTTGCTTTGGGCATTATAATTTTGTTAAAGGAATATCCCGTTCGGTGGGTGACTATGTTGACGACGAGTGGTGGTGGTGGTGGTGAAGGTAAAAAATAAAATATGGGGGGGAAATCCTTGGCGCCTTTGATTCGCTAACAAGCATATTGGAATAAATAAATGAAGACATGTGTGATGCTCTGTTTATCGTCAAGCACCCAGTTCCCCTCACACTCCGCGTATAACACTCTCCAAACATCAACAACCATCTATTCTCCAATAGATAATGAGCCACTCACTTGAGATACATTTTAAGACGTAATAGCATTAAAATAATTTGGTCTCGTCAAGACATTTATAAGTTATCTTGTAACTGTGGCACACTTATTTTCAGGTTTTAATTTGTTTTTGTTTTTGTTGTTGATATTATGTAAACAAAATTCGAAGTTTTTTTTTATTAACAATAACATGGCAGTCGTGCATGTCTTTAGTGCTTTATTATCTATTATTATTATAATATTCATAGTATTGTTCATAAGCCCGAAGAAACCCAATACATGCATACATGAAAACCCCTCTCATACCAAAATTTTGAAGTCACTTAGTGCAGTGATCATTTTTCCTTCCTACCTCAGGCTATCACCAAATATGTGAACTTTTTTGACGGAAGTGAAAGAGGAATATGAAATTTTCATTCAAATTATTCAAATTGTGTCCGAACTCCGCCCAACTCCGAATATTATTAAAATGACGACGTCAGAGTGATGTTTTTTCGGTAGCGGGACGAACCAATACACGCACTTGTAAATTTTACCTTGAATGAGTGTTGTGAGAGGCCAACAGATAACCGTTCCCCGCGTTTGTAATGAAATCTTTCGGTCACACCAATAAGTGAATTCCCCAGTCGCACCGTCCCCACTGACGTCCTACACACATTCTTGAGATAACTTGCCTCGTTGCTGTCAAAATTGTGTTTTTTTCCATTTTTTCCGTTTTCAACCTTGGCCATCCCCCATGATATGTTTTTTTAAATTTAAATTTTTAAAGTTTAATAGTAGGTCTTGCAAATTTTTTCGATTTTTTTTGATGAAACCCTTCCTTCAATCATCTCATAAGTCAAATATTGTCATATTTCTTAATTCTTTCGTCATTTTGTTTCTCCCATAATCCATCATTTACGCTTCTACAATGCGCAGATGTAGAAAATGTGTGGTATATTTTTTTTAATTTTTGGTTGATTTCCATAAAAGTGCAATCTTGATTCCAATATCGGATATAGTATGATACAAATGTAATTAAAACGAGCGGCCAACAAACCATCATCAAACAATTCATTATGGAAATTGGCTTATGTTTCGATTCGAATGCAAATCCATTTTAAACAGCAGCTTTTATTTTGCAACAATTATTGATGTGTTTTCCCTTTTCCCCAGATACGTTCATCGAGTAATAATAATAAAATTATTATTATTGGAATTGCATTATGGAGACTCCAATATGTCAATCTTGAGAAAATAGCTCGTGTTTTGTTTATATTTTGTATAGTCCCATGTAAAATTTTTTGTTTTGCCAAATGGTTGCCAAGAGGTAACCAACAGTTCACCAAGGCTTATTTTTTTTCGCCAAGTGGTTTTCCAAATGGTCGCCAAAGGTCGCCACCGAAAAATTTTGACTAAATATTGACAGCCTAGCGTTCACCAAGAGGCAGCCAATGATTCGCCAACTTCTGCTCTCAGCTGGGGGAAGGTAGCCAATGGTTGCCAACAGTTCGCCAAATTTTGTTACTAAGTGATGATCACTTTGCGACCTGTTGGTGAACTGTTTTGGGGATCTGTTGGTGATTTAAAAAAATAATACGCCAAACGTCCGCCAAAATGTTGCCATTGTTTTCACCAACTGATGGAAGTCACCAAGAGTACGCCCAAAAGGTTTGCCAACAGTTCGCCATTTTTAAATTTCCAAGTGGTGATCACTTTTTGGCGATCTGTTGGTGAACTGTTGGTGATTTTATTTTAAAAAATGAACGCCAAACGTCAGCCATAAGGTTGCCATGTGTTCACCAACTGATGGAAGTCACCAAGACTACGCCAAGAGGTTGCCAACTGGTCGCCAATAGATTACAAAAATTGTCACGTGGATACCTCGTGGCATACTGATGGCGCCGTATAAACTGCATTCTTTCAGGTATTGCCTGTCCTCAACGGGCTTGGGGTGGTTCTAGATGCGCAGAGGTTGCTTGCCATTTTGAAACAAGCGTGCGGTTCGAGAGAAGACGTGAACGTTAGCATCGCAGTGCTCGACAGTGTATTTTACGTTTTGTACAGCGTTTTATTAGTGTTGAGAACGCGAGGAGGATAGTTGCTGGGGTACAATACAAATTGCATGTCGCCAAGAGAAAAGTGTGTGTAAATTAATATAATATTTATATAGAAAAGTTATTTTTCGGGGTGTAAATAGAAACATAATGCAACATCAAACATGGCAGTTTCCAGTGACGTCCTACTTAGAGCTACATGAAATCTTAGTAAATATGTTATCAACATTTAGGTGAAGACAAAAATCATGGCTTGTCCGTTACGAAACATCAAAATAATGAATGTAATTGCATTTTGAACAGAGTTCTTATAATTCAATACATAACTATTAAAGCTGCTATATGCCCTTTACGTTCCTGCTGTGAATATCTTCATCCTGAACTTCATTGCACTTAGTAATTCAATTTGAGGTTTTTTTTTTGATGGTATATATAATAAATTCGAAAAACATGGTCCTCAATCTGTTTTTTCCTTACATTCTTCTTTCATTTTATATAACATCCTACCCATGCATACTAAATACATATATGACCCCGGGGGCTATAATTTGGTGAACTCTTGGCGACCATTTTGGCGACCTCTTGGCAACCTTTTGGCGTCTTTTTGGCGAACTCATGGCAACCTAGTCGCTTTTTTTAGAAGTCGCCAACAGTTCGCCAAGAGGTCGTATTTTGACAACAAAACGACCTGTTGGCGCACTTTTGGCTTCTTTTTGGCGACTACATTGGTGAACTCGTTGGTGACCTTTTTGGTTACTTTGTGGCGACCTATTGGCTAACTGCGTGGTGACTATTTTGTTAGTTTTTGGCTACCTGTTGGCGACCTTCTGATTTCTATTAGGGTATGTGTGTTTTATGTTTCGTTTGCTCTCCGGCGGACAAACGACTGTGGTGGAATTTTCATGATGTATATAATAAGTATCGTATCGTATCGTATAAGTATTCATGGGTATTGAACACGGGAATTTATTTAAATCTATTCAAATCTACTTTATTTCCGATATGTCTCTTTCAGGTTAAAGTTTGACCAAACCGTAATGGTTCTGCGCTCCCATGATAACATCGAAATGACTAGTCCGAAAATTATACAATTTTGGGAGAAGTTAGATAATTGTTTAATGTGTTGCCACCTTTTTTTGAACAGAACGTTAATTGTTTTCCCCATTTTCTGCAAAAAAAAAACAAGAAAATACGTAAAATACGTAAAATTTATAAATTTGTCGTATTTCTTGATTTTTTTGGTAGAAAATTGTGAAAAAATTAGCAATAAGTTAAATATGTTGCAAACATATAAAATTATCTAACTTCTCCCAAATTACATAATTTTCGGGCCGGTCATTTCGATGTTATCATGGGAGCACTGAAGGCCCTGCAAGCGGTTGAAAAATGCGATTCTGCCTCCGACCGTAGCGAATATATTATTCTATATCTATGATTGATACTTGGTCTATGTGGCATATGAGCTACGTTTATTGACTGATACGATTAAATGACTGTGTATATATTTTTATTATTCTTGCAAATATGTGGTTACATGGTGGCAAGTTCCAAAAATTTAAACATTTTAAAATTGTACAAAAATATAACATTAACATTCATTTTTCTTCATATCTTATAGGTATTACATCTAAGACACCATCTCAAAGCAACATCAAACATATGAAATCAAATCTACATCAGATCCAAATCAATATCCTCCAAACCCTTCTAAACATTTTTACCGAGGATTCCTAAACAGCTGCTGCTGGAAATTGATTCCATTCTACAATTGTTTTTTATTTTTAAAAAAAACCACTTCCCAACATCCTTCTTTTTAGTTTACATTTCAATTTCAGGTCATGGTCTTTCCTCCCTTTGTATAATCCTTTTTCAATTTATTGCTTATCTCATTCCATCCCTGTATTCCATTCATAGCACGAAAAAGGTTGCACAGCCTTTTTCCTCCCGTAATTTTAAAAAATCCCATCCTAAACCTTTATCATTTCATTACACTGTCATACGTTCTTATCCTCCTTCCCTTGGAATCAGTTCCCATCTCCACCTTTTTGACCTTTCCCAGTTACTCTCCTTGCTGCTAATCTCTGTAATTTGTTTAGGGCTTTGACATGACCATCCTTATAAGGGTCCCATATAGCACTTGCATATTCCAACATGGTCTTATAAGAGATTTTATATGCTTTATCCTTAATTTTTTTATGAACCCCTTGTAACTGCCTCATTTCAAAATTCAGAGCTTGTATTGACTTTTTACTTACATATGCCACATAATGCCCCCAATCCAAATTGTTATCTATGAACACACCCAAGGTTTTTTACTTGATGATAATATCTATGGTTTTTACCACACAACTTATAGTTTATTTTTGCTTTTTTCTTAGCTCTGTTCAATTAAATAACCTTACATTTACTCACATTTAAACCCAATTTATTTATATCTACCCATTTTTCAATTACTGTTAAATCTTCTTTAATTATAAGAACTCTTCATCTTCCTTTATTTTCCCTATATAACACCCCCATCATCCGCAAAAGTCAAATTTTTTGGATTTTTATTCCTACTTGTATGTCATCTATAATATAATAAACAAATTTTGGTCCTAGAACACTGCTTGAGGTACTCCTGAAGTGACATTAATCTCTTCAGAAATTACATTTCCCACTCGGGACTCTTTGAGTTCTATTTCTCAGAAATTCCCCAACCCAGTTCACAATTTTATTATTTCTTATTTTGTTTCCAAATTTCTCCATTAAAAGCTTATGATTCTTTATCAATGTTTTTTTGAAAATCTAAAAAATATTGCATCAATCCTACCATTATTATCAAGTGTGTCAGCTATGTCCTGAGTAAACCCTGTTATCTGAGTTTCACCAGAATAACCCTTCCGGAACCTTTGTGTACTTGATAATCCTTCTCCATCTTCAATAATTTTTCTTAATCTTCACATCCATAATCCTCTCCATTATTTTACACCTGAAAACGTAAGACTGACAGGTCTATAATTCCCTAGTCGTCCCTTCCCCCCACCTTTTTATAAATTGGAACAACTTTTTAAATTTTTAACTACTTGTTTATAATTATCTTCACCTACTGTTTTTGAGTTTGGTAAGGTAAGTAAAATTATGCAATTTTGGGAGAAGTTAGATAATTGTATAATGTTTTGCAACTTTTTTGAACAGAACGTTAATTGTTCCCCCATTTTCTGCAAAAAAAAAAAAAAGAAAAAAAAAATCGTAAAATACGTAAAATTTAAAAAATTTTTGTCGTATTTCTTGATTTTTTAGGTGGAAATTGTGAAAAAAATTAGCAATATGTTCAATATGTTGCAAACACTATATAACTACCCTAACTTCTCCTAAATTGCATAATTTTCGGGCCAGTCATTTCGATGTTATCATGGGAGCACTGAAGGTCTGCAAGCGGTTTGAAAAATGCGATTCTGCTTCCGACCGTAGCGCATATATTATTCTATCTATGATTGAGTACTTGGTCTATGTGGCATATAGCTACGTTTATTGACTGATACGATTTAAATGACTGTGCACGTTTTTATTACTTCACCTACTGTTTTGAGTTTGGTAAGGTAAGGTAAAATTATGCAATTTTGGGAGAAGTAGGATAATTGTATAATGTTTGCAACTTTTGTACAGAACGTTAATTGTTTCCCCCATTTTCTGCAAAAAAAACAAACAAGAAAATACGTAAAATACGTAAAATTTATAAAATTTGTCGTATTTCCTTGTTTTTTTTTGGTGGAAAATTATGCAAAAAAACCCCATATTTTCAATATGTTGAAAAACACTATACAATTATCTAACTTCTCCCAAATGAAAATAATTTTCGGGCTAGTCATTTCGATGTTATCATGGGACCTGAAGGTCTTGCAAGCGGTTGAAAAATGCGATTTCTGCCTCCGACCGGTAGCGAAATATATTATTCTATATCTATGATTGAGAAACTTGGTCTATGTGGCATATGAGCTACGTTTATTGGGACTGATACGATTAAATGACTGTGCACTTTTTATTATCTTCACCTACTGTTTTGAGTTTGGTAAGGTAAGGTAAAATTATGCAATTTTGGGAGAAGTGGGATAATTGTATAATGTTTGCAACTTTTTTGTACAGAACTTTAAATTGTTTCCCCCATTTTCTGCAAAAAAAAAAAAAAAAAATACGTAAAAATACGAAAAATTTTAAAAAATTTTTGTCGTATTTCTTGATTTTTTTGGTGGAAAATTGTAAAAAAAAAGGGAAAATATGTTCAATATGTTGCAAACACTATCAATTATCTAATTTTCTTCCAAATTGCAAAATTTTCGGGCTAGTCTTTCGATGTTATCATGGGAGCACTGAAGGTTCTGCAAGCGGTTTGAAAAATGCGATTCTGCCTCCGACCGGAAGCGCATATATTATTCTATATCTATGATCGAGTATTTGGGTTTCTATGTGGCATATGAGCTACGTTTATTGACTGATATGATTAAATGACTGTGCACTTGTTTATTATCTTCACCTACTGTTTTGAGTTTGGTTTTAGGTATGGGTAAAATTTTGCAATTTTGGGAAAAGTTGATAATTGTATAATGTTTGCAACGTTTTGAACAGAACGTCAATTGTTTGCCCCCATTTTCTGCAAAAAAAAAAAAAAGAAAAAGAAAATACGTAAAAATATTTAAATTTAAAAATTTGTCGTATTTCTTGATTTTTTAGGGGGAAAAATTGTGAAAAAAATTAGCAATATGTTCAATATGTTGCAAACACTATATAACTATCTAACTTCTCCTAAAATTGCAAAATTTTTTCGGGCCAGTCATTTCGATGTTATCATGGGAGCACTGAAGGTCTGCAAGCGGTTAAAAAATGCGTTTCCCTGCTTCCGACCGGTAGCGCATATATTATTCTATCTATGATTGAGTATTTGGGTCTATGTGGCATATGAGCTACGTTTATTGACTGATACGATTAAATGACTGTGCACTTGTTTATTATCTTCACCTACTGTTTTTGATTTTGGGTAAGGTAAGGTGGTAAATGTAATTGTAGAAGTGCTAGTATTGCTAGGAAAATGTGAGAAAATTTACGGCGTGTGAAAATTAAATTACGTGTGTGTGTAATTTTTTTACTCCTGAAAATTTGCGTATTTGGATACTATGGGAAGAAGATGTAAGGGAAAACTCTCTCTATCAAATTACCGACACAAAATTCACACACAGCACAAAATTCTATCTGCAATGTATGTGAGGATCTGTTTATTGTAAACAGCCACGCAGCACTATCCCCTCCTACACCATACAACGACCAAACCTTATTGTTGAGATCAAAATTTATTTAGTATTCGATTTAATTTTTACTAAAACTTTGGGTTATACGTCCGTTGTCTTGGTCATTTAAACGAATTATAACTAATTCTGTAGGCTGAGTACGATTGATTATTAAACCCCGAAAGTAAGAAGCGAGAAACAAGACATCTTATGATTGCAAAATTGAATTGAATTTGATAGTTCCTAGCACTGCTAATCTTCACCTTGACATGGATGTCCCCCATTCCACTTGTGTCTCCACGTTTTCCTTCATTCGTAATTCAACAATAAGTCGCTCAAGACAACGCAGTACCAGGTTACATTTTTTTAGTTTTTTTTTCGTTGTTTTTTTTAATTGCCTACTCGTATTTCCAGTATATAACGATTAATAGTGTCCTAATAATATGTGTAATAAAAATATCATATTCTTTGGGAAAGAGAGATTAAAGACGTGCAGTATAATAAAATACCGTAGACAATCGCGAAGTGATTGTGTTTGAAACAAATAACAAGCTACAATTATTCACTCATGTAAATTCGTGCGGGGTCTATGCGCAGTGGGACCCGCTCAGTCAGTCAGCGAGTGCACAGCGTAACACTATCTCGGGTTTACTGAATCATATAGCTCGCCCGCGCTGTTATTTGGCTCAAAAATCATGATTGGAATATCGCTAGTCCTGCCTTTTGAGTCCGGTAAACATGCTCTCTCTCTCTCTAAAGTAAATTCCCACGGTTAAACAGCCTCTTAACACGATTCCGGGTAAACCGATATTCCAATTGCGATAGATTTTTCTGGAGGCCTTCAAAATCTCTGAACTTTGGAATGCCACGTTTTTATAACACAATCGAAAAATATTTTTTTATGAAAATCGCAATTTTTACGATTTTCAAATATCTACGACTTATAACACCTACATCTTTATCCGATTGTAATGAATTTTGATGAGAACCCTTTAAATTTTTTATGAAATTAATATATTCGTGTGAAATTTGAGCGCAATCGAAAATTATTTCTCTTGAAAATTGCAATTTTTCAATTTTTTCCAGAATTTATTTGACTTATAATACCTGCTTTATCCGATTATAATGATTTTTTCACAGAACCTTAATTTTATGAATTAATGTATTCGGTGAATTTTAGGTTAATTGAAGAATAACTTTTGCGTGTATCCTAATTTTAACGTTAAAAAAAATTTAAAATTACATCAAGCAGGGGGTATAACCTAACCAAAGAAATCCAAAGAAACTCGTGCGTCCAAACGGGCCAAATTTTTCATTGTTGTCTTGTCTCCAATATTGCTTTTTCTTTGGTAGCTTCGCAAACGCTTTTTCGGGCGCGCGTTTGTTGGATGAGCGTAATTGGTGCATTGAGCTGCCATTGTTTTATGCAGATGGTATTTAAATTGATTTCGTTTTCCCATTGCTATGGCCTCAAGTTACGCTTGGAAATATTGTTTTTAATTTTTACGACGACGACATGAGAATCTGGGGCGCGTCAACCTGGTACTTCATTTCGCATTTGGCATTCGAACACATGGGCGGCAGCTCAATGTACCGATTACGCTCATCCAACAACGCGTCAAAAAAAAGCTTTTTGCGAAGCTTCCTCGTTAAAAATAATTTAAACGTACCGTAATAGTTCTATTTTGCCAAGTTCAAGATGTAGCCCTAGTTACGGGGCATGTACGTTTATGAACTAAGAATGCGCAAATGTAGAAGGGTACGATCGGCTTCAGAAGTAAATAAGGGTTATCTTTCCGACACCACCGACATTCTCGTGACAAAACACGGAGTCGGATTTGTTCTAAAGAGAATATAGGACAAGGGATCATAGGCAGTATTTTTTAAAATAAAGTTTGACTTCCAGCAAAATTTCTTTTTTTCTCCGGCCGTTAACCAACCGATCGGCATGAAATCTTCAGCAATACAATTGTGAAGGTTTTCTATCCCTGCTAAAAATTCTGCTAGCTTTCTCTAGCCTTTTTCTAGCTACAATGGCTAGAAGTAGGCTAGCTAAGTAGGCTAGCAATAGCTGGACTATTGCCGCTTTAGCTAGAGCTAGAAGTACGAGCCTCTTCCAATGCGGGTCCTGACACAGACCGGATTTTTTTCCGATTCTTTGAGTGTAATTGCGAAATATTTTAACGCGTTTAAGGTATGATTTTCTAAATAACTTTTGTTAGTGGTTGTTGGTTTAAGTGATTGTTTTTGATTGCTAAATTATTATGTTCTGTGACTTGACACTGGATCTCCTCATTTGAACCAAAAGATATACAAACGTAATTCAGCATAATATTCCCTGGGTTTTCTTTTTTTTGGACGGGGGGGTAAATAAACATACGCCGTATGCCCCCTCCCCTTCCCCCCCCCCCCCCATTACACCACGGAATATAATTAAGACGCGGGAATAAAACCTTATAAAATCTCTAGCAATCTCCTTGATACCGCTAAAGCATTATTGGATGAGCGTAGCGAGCGAAGCGAAGATTCCATTTCACTACACTAGACAAAAAAATCCGGAATGTTTTTTCTTCTTTTTTCTGTATTTTTGTGTGTTTGTTAACACGATTCTGGCTAAACCGATACTCCAATTGCGATAAAATTTTCTGGAGACCTTTGAAATCTCTGAACTTAGAACTGAACGGTTAAAAAAATCGATCGAAAAATAATTTCTCTTAAAATTGCAATTTTACGATTTTTTTTCTTTTTTCGTTTTTCTTTTTTGTTTTTGTCTGTATTTTTGTGTGTTTTGTTAACACGATTCCGGCTAAACCGATACTCCAATTGCGATGAAATTTTCTGGAGACGTTTTTAAATCTCTGAAATTAGAACCGCCACCTTTTTGAACGCAAACGAAAATTTATTTCTTATGAATAGCAATTTTACGATTTTTTTTTCTTTTTTTCTTGTTTTTTCTGTTTAATTTTTGTGTGTTTGTTCCCAGCAAACACAGTGGTGGCAGGGCACGGTCTGGGCACGCACTGTTCGTGCTGGCGGAGTGCCGGTAACGGGCATGTAACATTTTGTCCTGCTGGGCGCGTATTTGGCGAGGTACTGCTGCCAATATCACAATCTACTCACGTCATGTGTCAACGTGCGATACCGGGCGCGTACTGGCGAGGCACTGCTGTCAACCGTACAGACGGGTACCGGAAATGTATAAACGTGTTCCTGCGGGGCGCGTACTGGCGAGGCACTGCTGTCAACCGTACAGAACGGGTACCGGCATGTATCAACGTATCCTGCAGGCGCGTACTGGCGAGGCACTGCTGTCAACCGTACAGACGGGTAAGGGGCATGTATCAACGTATCCTGCGGGGGGGCGTACGGGCGAGGCACGGGCTGTCAACGGCACAGCCGAGAAACGGGCATGTACTGATTGTCCTGCAGGCGTGTACTGGCGAGGCAACTGCTGTCAAACGGAAACAGCCGAGTAACGGGATGTACTGATGTGTCCTGCAGGGCAAGTACTGGCGAGGCACTGCTGTCAACCGTACAGCCGAGTAACGGGCATGTTCAATGTTTTTCTCCCCGGGCGCGTACCGGCGAGGCACTGCTGTAAACGGCACTGCCGAGTAACGGGCATGTACCCAATGTGTTTCTGCAGGGCGTGTACTGGCGAGGTACTGCTGTCAGAAGCACTGCCGAGTTCGGGCAGTACTTATGTGTCCTGCAGGGCGTGTACTGGCGAGGCACTGCTGTCAACGGCACAGCCGAGTAACGGGCATGTATCAATGTGTACTGCCGGCGCGAAAAGGCGAGGTATTGCTGTTGATGGTAGAGCCATTAATATTAAACCCTCTCTGTCCAGTAAGAGCAGATGTCAGATGTTTTTTTTTTAAGTATAAACGCAAATGTTCGCACATTTATTTGTAGACTTTGCACGAATAAATAGATTTAATCAAGTACACTCATTCTCCCAGTTATTTTTCCCTTATAAAACGTTCTTTGCGTATTTTATTGCTATTAATTAATGAACATGACCCAAAACTTGATACGTAGGCCTATCCCTATCCGAAATGTAAAAGAAAGAACGTATGCGTCAAAACTTGAAAATAATATAATGCTTTTAACAAGACAGTTTACTTTTTCATTATTCAACGATGTTGTCTTCAAATTTTAATGCGACATAATGCGTTAATATCCTATGAATAAGGTTCGATCGTTTTGCTGTTACCTTAAAATATCAATATCGTTGTACTAAAAACAATCAAAGGATGAAAAACATTCAACATTGGAGTTCGTCTGCAAATATTTGTATTCGAGGCAATGTTGATAAATTCCTTGATTGTCCTTTAATAAGTGTTTTATGTTGATAACGTTTTCGTTTGGTGAATGCACTGCCTCCTAGATACTACTTTGCGTGACAATTTTTTTAAAATTGCCTCATAGTCATACGCACTTACGTACCGTAACGTACGCCTAGGCTAAGAACTCAAATTCTATAATGCGGAATGCCGTATCTACATTAGCTGTCCAGCAATTGTTAATTTTTTTGGTATTAACGTTATTTATATATCAGTGAAATATGTATTTTTATTCTACTTCCCTTGTAATTGATCTATATGAGATAATAAGATTATCATAGAAAGTCTGTATATAAAACACTGAGATTGCCTTTTTGATTCGGGCGTTGATCCGCGGGTGTTCGCACTGTCCATACCACTGATTTGCTATAACTAGGGAAACGCCAAAGTCGTTGTTAAACGAGTGAGTGAGCCCATGTGTTGAGTACCCGGTATCATTCTCTTTTCGCACTCCATCTATGACTAACCGTTAGGTCGCCAGAACCAGCCACACGAAAGGGGGTGGGTATTGGGGTAGGTGGTCAGAGGCAAGGGGCCAGGCCGACGCTTGGCCGGGGAGGGCATGTGGCCTGTGACGAAATCAGGCCGGGCGCATGCTAAGGACCGAGGGCAGGGGTGGGTGGGGGGGGGGTCGTTTTCCCAACTGCATATTGTGTCACCGTCCGAGTTGTGGGTCGTCGTCGTGGGTCGTCGTCGGGTTTTTTTTTTTTTTTTTTGACTAAGGATGCGTAAACCGTTAGGTCACTCATAATTCACCACTCTATCCTAGGGGCATATGGGGAGGAGGGCCCATGCTGGCCAGAACCCCCACGGGTTAGGGGAGGAAGGGGGTTTTCACGGGGAGGTAGTCATAGGGAAGGAGAAAGTTTCCCGACGACGACCGCCAGATCTCGCCTCTTTAAAAATAATTTTAAAAATGTTTTTAAATGCCTATAAAGCAGTGTAGTCCCTCATCTGTGACAATATTATGGAAAACATAGACAGTACGAAATACGTGAAAGTATTGGGAAGGTTTACTCAATCTACGAGCGGAATTTGGAGGTACCTTATTGACGTGCAACATTCGATAAACCTTGGACACGGCATTTCACTGCCAGGTATAAATAACAAACATAAAATATTGTTTCGAATCAACAGCATTGTCGTTAAAATAATTTCTACACATCGGCAGCCTATTTTTCAATTTATTATTTCTTGTAGGTTTAAATCGCAACGAATCTTGCTGATTTTGTTATCAGTTCTCATAAACTCGTACCGGATGTCTGTTTAAAATTTCAGCGCAATCTTCAGCGATTTGGCTGATTTTTTAAATTTTAACGTACACACACAACACACACACACACACACCCACGCAGATTAACAGAATGACCGCCGTTTTAAATTGTATGTAATTCCTTCGGTCGCTTCGCTCCCCCCGTTTAATTATTTTCTATTAAAAAATATCGATCTTTGGTTGGTTATCGCTCACTCGTCTATTGCATCGGGCCTACAGGGTTGGCCTGGTCGCTTTGATTTTCTGTCCCCCACTAAAATCAGTTTATATAACTGAGTGGGTTGACTATAAATCCAATTTATTTATTTTTACATTTTTTAAAAGTATTTGACAACAAAAACAAAACAGAGCTCTTGGGTTCGGTAACTTAGCGCTAAATGCTCATTGCGAACAACTGCACAACAATCAAAACTTTGTTGCGTGGACCCAAAGGGGGTATGAATAATGTATACCTCCTTGGCGTGGGCAGGCAGGGAACGAGGATCACGAGTAGCATCTAGGAGGCAGTGCATGAAAAGTATATGTGCAGGCTAAAGATATTGTAAATTAAAATAGAATATAAATATTATTATTAGAAATGTTATAACTTCATTACGGATAAATTTTTTTAAATATAATATACATTTTTTATTAAAAAACTTTGACTAGGAGACGGAGTTTTTATGTATTTTCTATAATGAGACCAAAATGGCAGTGTTTGTTGTGATGTATGTCGATGTGATGCTCGGAGCACGGAGGCTCGGAGGCGGAGTTTCATGTTTAAATTGTTGCCATTAGAAGTTGGATGAAATGTCCGAAATATCGCTGATTTTTTTTATTTTGTTATAAAGTATAAGTACTATTATTGTACTAACATGTATGTAAAACCTATATGTTTAGACGTTTGTCAATCTAACAATGCATATAAATAACAAATAAAACATACGATTTAGAATTAATATAATTATAATTATAACAAAAGCTGAAACTGGCTTCCCCTATCTTACACTCAAAACTAATTTAGTAATTAGTACGACGACTGACAACCATAAATTTATTTATACGGAAATTGACTTGAACTTAGTTTGATTCAAGGTGGGTTTTTAAAGGGAATTTTATTTTAGGTGCACGTTCCGGTAAATTTTTGATTTGCTACTTTAAAATTCTAGCACACAGTTTGTAACTATTTCTACAAAGAATTTTTTTTATTAAAATAATAATATCATATTACCACTACGTATAATACGCCTATCTTCCAATGTCAACTAATCAAATTAACAGCCAAGAATGTTACTTTAGTTATATTTAAAAATTTAACCCATGATCAATTATTTTAATAGTTTAATAACAATTAAAAAATAATAATACATCAATTTTATAAATTATTAATATTTTTTCAGTAAGCAGATTCACAAAGGGTATCTTATACAAATACAAGTCTCTTGTGACATTTTTCCCTTGTTTGCCCGACATTAATGTATTATATTATTTGTACAATTACATATTTAAGTAGGCCTAATTAAAAATTTTTTTCCTCACAAATCCTCACGCATTCAAATTACGTATTATTTATTTATGTTTCACATCAAGTTTTATAAAATCTGACTGCTACACGAAATTACTTTTAGATAATGCTTCTATTTTGTGTATAATCCAAGTATAGACCTAAATTATTGGGTTTTTCTTGTTTGTATACATAGGGCTAGACAATTTTATAATACATTTTTTCCGCCTCAAATTTTTAAAAATTAATGCCAACATTATTGTCATTATTATAAACCCGATATAATGTTTTTATCTAGTGTATTTGTTGCATATCATTGAAATTATTAATAATTAATGCTAAGTTCGCCCACAAATAACCATATCAGTAAGAAAGAAAATAATAAAAAACAATTCTTATTAACATTTTTAGTCGTAAACGGGATGTTATGTTCTGCAGTTTTATGTTTCGAATTACCCGCTCATGGGCAAGACTCTCCCTAAGCCAGCTAACGCGCTCTGCTACTTATAGGGGCAGTATCCGAGTGGTGAAGGCGTGCGGGAGTGGAGGAAGGTATCTCGTGTTCGAGTCCCCCTCATGACGATAAAATTTATTCCTGTATAACAAAGTTCTGTCTACTACCATGTACTTGTTCTTCCCTACACTGTCAAAAATAATAAAGGGTCTTAATTGTACCTCTTAATTAATGCAATTTTTTTTTTTAAATTCGTTTACAAATTGGGTTATTTGCGTGGCTACCAGATGGCGCCAGCGTAGTGCCTTTTTAGTTTTTAATGCTGGGCGCGTGCTGGGCGCGTGCCGTCGAGGCCGTGCTGTCCCGGTACCACCGATACCACCGAACGAGGTACCGGCCCGATGCCGCGGACGACGTACGTGCCCGGTACCGTGAACGCCGCACTGGTTCGGTACCGCGGACGACGTACGTGCCCGGTACCGCGAACGCCGCACCGGTTCGGTACCGCGGACGACGTGCGTGCCCTGTGCCGCGGACGACGTACCGGGCCGGTGCCGCGGACGACGTGCCGGCCCTGACGTTCCGCCCCGGTGCCGCGAACCCCATACAGACGGGACCTAAGGCCACACCGGACCGGCACCGCTGGCATAGGAAGTTGGTAGGACACTTTTTTACTGGCCCAGTACCATGTACACGGTACCTGCCCAGTACTGCTTGAGCCGGAAATACGATACTGTCCTGGTACTGGGCACAGTTTTTTGTGTTTGCTGTTAACACGATTCCGGCTAAACCGATACTACAATTGCGATGAAATTTTATGAAGACCTTTAAAATATCTGAACTTAGAACTGCACGGTTCAAAAAATCGATCAAAAAATTATTTCTCTTAAAAATCGCAATTTTACGATTTTTTTCTTTTTTCTTTTTTGTTTTTGTTTGTATTTTTGTGTGTTTGTTAACACGATTCCGGCTAAACCGATACTCCAATTGCGATAAACATTTCTGGAGACCTTTGAAATCTATGAACTTAGAACCGCCACCTTTTTGAACGCAATCGGAAATTTATTTCTCATGAAAATAGCAATTTTACGATATTTTTTCGTTTTTCTTGTTTTTCTGTTTGTATTTTTGGTAACACGATTCCGGCTAAACCGATACTCCGATTGCGATGAAATTTTATGGAAGCCTTCGAAATCTCTGAACTTAGAACTGCCACGTTTTTGAGCGCAATCGGAAAATTTTTTCTTATGAAAATCGCAATTTACGATTTTTTTCGATTTAAAAAAAATTTCTTCGACTTATAACACCTACATTCTTAATACGATTTTAATGATTTTTTCACAGAACCTTAATTTTATGAATTAAGATATTCGTGTGAAATTTGAGCGGAATCGAAAAATTATTTCTCATGAAAATAAAAATTGTACAGTTTTTTTTTTCTTTTGAAAAAAAAATTCTTTGACTTATCACCTACATGGTTTATCCTATTGTTATGATTTTTTCACTGAACCCTTATTTTATGAATTAATATATTCGTGTGAAATTTGAGCGCAATCGAATAATTATTTCTTATGAAAATCGCAATTTTACGATTTTTTCCCTTTTTTAAAATAACAATTAATAAACAAAATTAAAAAATTAAGTTAATTTTTTATTTTATTTAATTAAATTAAATTTTTTTTAAATCTTCGACTTAGTAATAATTTTTTCACAGAACAACAGAAAATCCGCATAACGCATGGCAGCTCAATGCACCAATTACGCTCATCCAACAACGCGGCGGGACTTAAGCGTTTTCCTAGTGAATAAATACGCACTCACACATGTGTGTTTCCGTCGGCATGTTCTTTAGGTGGACGATATTCAGTCTGATGTTTTATCTGATTCATCTATGCACATTCGCGTGAGTGAACATATTTTGATATTTTCTCTGGCAATGTAGGCCCAAGGACTTTTGATTGACTAAAAAATGTTATTTAGCAACGTAAAGCAAAGGAATCGTCGAGGGTTTATAACTTTTCTTTTACTTCTTTATAACTAGTAATTGTTATAGTTCATTTCAATAAAATTATCATTTGGACACGCAAAACGAATAGTAGACCCAATATCAATTACGTCTACGTACACTGACAGGCGTTGTTACACTCGGGGAAAGTCAACATTTTATCGTCCATACGTCCATAATACTAAACGAAACCCACTAACAACAACAAAACTCCCTTCGGGTGGAGAATTTTATTAAATATATATAGGGCCTATATACACAAAATCGAGCGAACTGTTTACAGTTTTCACGAATCACGAACGAGATAATATCTGGACCACGGCACTCACTACGTATATCACAGCCCTCAATCCGAATTGACTCAAGTCGGTTCGAGTTCAATTCGGTTTGAGTCTCTTGATATACACACTCGATTCGCATTGAAGTCAATCCACTTTCCAAAGTGGACTGACATGAGTAAATTGCTTGATATACAGTTCAATACGCATTCAATACGGATTCAAAACTGCCTTAGAGATATAGATTTCAGTGAATACCTTTATTAGGCAGGCGGTGTTTATTACATTTTAAATAAAATGGCGTCTTGGAGGCTTTAATGAAGACATTAGGCTTTATTTACGTAGCTGTAGGTAGAGATACAAGTCCCATAGTATTTTCAGTGTTATTCATAGAATCTTGTAGCATCAATTTTTAAACTGCCACAACAACAATTTCAATTCGGATCGAAATAGATTGAGGAAGTCGTTTCGAATGTCCGTGATATCCACTTCAAGTCAAACCGAATTGAACTAAAACCAAATTTCCCAGTCAATTCGGATTGACTGCTGTGGTATACGTGTGACTGTTTCCAAAAAAAACTTCTAGTCTTTTTTGCAGTTTGCAGCCAGAAGGAAGAATACACTCTGCTCTGAGAGATCTAGATAGAGATTGGGCTCATTAATCTGGTTTGATTTTGAAGTTGAACGAATGCAATTTTGAGTATCGCTTTAATGAAAACCATCCCAGCTTATTAGTATTACTAATGGAAAAATGTCGTAAGCTGTCACGAGCACAGTCAGGCCTATAAATAAACAAAAATGTGTGTGTATACAGAAAAACCCAGACGCGGTCCACCAATAAAAAAAAATGTGTGTGTATACAGAAAAACCCAGACGCGGAAGTACTAGGTAAAGCAATGAAACAACGTGCGTCTTACACGGCCGCTGCGATCTTGCTGACGTCATGCTCGTGGCGGAGATGCGCAGTGTCAATACCTAGCCACACAGAGATATCCTTGAAACCCTTAAATGAACTTTCTAAAATTTTCAGTTCACAACACAAGTATTGAACTTTTATAATGTTCAAGTTCTTTTCAAACTTAAAATTTTGAAAAGTTTAAGTTCGGCAAAAATATGAACTAATTTCTTTTTTTTTAAAAATCAACTATTTTAGTAATGGTTGGCGTAAAATGAAGAAAAACATACATGGAAGACAAAAGTCTTCTCCCAAATCGTTTGGATTTTATATCATTTTATGGAATTCCTAACCGCTCAAACGGTTTTTTTCCGATCGCGAGCCCATGGGCCATGGCACAGTCCATACCAATAGGGGGAAAACAAAACGTGACGTCACAGCTCGGCCGGATCTTACTGATAGTCCATGAGCCAGCTAATCCAAACCCTCCCCCCCCCCGGGCGGAAGGTTTGAAAGTGGTTTAGAGAAGCTATTTTAATTACATTTTGATTTTCACTTGTGAGCCATCATGACTTTGGTGGGTGTACCCACCAAGGGTGACCAAACATTTTTGTCTCAAAACTAAAAATATTTATTTTGAACCAATATACTCAAATGGTCTAGTTTTTCTTCATAATTTCATTTCAATTAAATATTTCGAATTTTAGAAATTAACTTTAGGAAGATATCATTACTATATCCGGGATAGCACCCTATGCTGTTTTGGACAACATGAAAATTTTTCGTTTCCTTTATGGGCATGTGACTATTCAAATGAAAGGTCTTGATGAGTAGATTAAAAATATGTAATTTTATGCATATGTTGATAATGCATTTTGGGTCAAATTTGTCAAAAACACTCGAAAACCTCGCTGTGGGAAGCCGCATGCCGTTAATCTGAAATTATGGTCACACCGTTTGATGTTTTGTTTATATTTAGTTTGAATAAATATAATTAGCATAGTTTTTATGTATTTCGATCAAAAACTATGTATTTGTTTAATTTAAATTGTTTAAAAGTTCCAAAAATTTTGTATTATTTATGCAACTACAGAATAAATTGCATGTATACGACTTTTTTTTTCGTTGAAATATTCTATATAAGTGTTCTGTATAATAGGATAAATTATAATTAATTAACTGAATCATTTAGTCTTAAAGAGGCAATCGGTATTGAAGCAAAGATAAACATATTAAGCTGGCTACCATGCAATATAGGTACAATTTGCCTGTACAAATCCGTGCAATACAAATTATAATTTACAAAAATCGACAAAAGTTAATAGTTTCTATTACTTCTGAATATGTTATAAGTGAGATGCATATTTTTTATCATCAATAAATTTCAATTAATTGATGTATATAATAATACATATAACTCAAAGGACCAGTATATTATATTATACTACTTGGCATTATTTTGTTGTGTAATTCGTAGCAACATTATAAAATGCTCATAAGCAGGTTATTATATACAAAATCTTTTACTGACAACATTTTAGTAACCGCGCTGTCCAAATAAAATGATGTTATTATATTATTATTTACCATATTTTCTTGCTTAGTGTTAATTGGCCATAAAAACATTAGTAGTCCGTTGTATCGAATTATCATTTAACTCGGGTACTAGATTAACGCCCACTGCGACCCTGCATCAGAACTGATAATAATCACCTCAAAAAAGGAATAAGATGTGGGTTTTATTTATTTATTTAACGTCTCATATTCAATTAAAAAACTGATTTACAATAATATTGTGCGTGTGTGCTTACGCACATTATGCAGATATCTAAGGAGAAATAGTTAGGCGAGCGACAGTAGACACAGATTGCTTCTATTGATAGTTAGCTTCGTTCATCATTCAAATTATCAAATTGTGCACATTTATATAATTTATCTATATATTATTGTATAACATGTTTTTTTATTTCGTTAAATATATTTTCCCGCTTTGGCTTCTATTATGGACACATAGTAGGTTTCTCAACAAACACATTTAGGGTTATTCGGTTACAAGTTGACATCACAGAATACCATGCAATAAGCCATTATGCATGTACCATTACATTGTTATTAAACGTGTGGCATTAATGCTACCTACCACTGGTATTTATCATTACAAGACTTGTAAACGACAAGTTTAATAAAGATAGGGTTGCATCTAGTTGATCACCTAGTATAATTTAAACTTTATACAATATTTTAATGTCTAGTAACATGATTTACATAATTTCTCATGTTCTTTAATCTATACTCAATGCTAATATGCAGCATTTTAAACTATTTTAAAAATAAAAATAAATTCCATGTTTTATATTCAAATACAATCAACTTGAAATCCCATCGTGGGTGTACCCACCAACATATTGAAAGTAAACAAGCCACATCTAAAGCATAGCAGCTATAGTGATTATTATTATACATTTGTTCTTGTTACACCAACCAAAGTGGATCAATTCGGTCATAAATGGCATTCAATTTAATGCTGCTAGATTTAAAATATAGATTTGTTTGTCATCGTTTGTACAACCCTACAAAGTAAAATAATTAATTTAATTAGACCACAAGTCGATAGGGTACAACGCAAAATGTCAATGTTTGGTTCATTTACAAGCAAATTAGTAATTTATTATTGTTACGGCTTACGCGGTGAAATTATTTACTTCTGGTGGTATACCCACCAAAGTTAAGGCAGCTTACAAGCTTAAATATAAACTCAATGTATAAAAGTATCTAAAATTACCTTTAGACCTTCCGCCCTGCGTATGGGGAGTTTTACGAAGACCGCTTACGATCGAAATTTTAATATTTTTTCACTTTTACAGTGGGTACTTTGGTCGCCCCTGGTGGTTACACCCACTAAAACCATGACGGATAACAAGTGGAAATCAAAAGTCAATACATCAAAGTACCTAAAACCACCCTCAGACCTTCTGGTCCAGTTGTAGGGAAGGTTTAGGAAATTTCATTTATGATATAAATCGACAGATATGTATTTTTACGGTGGGTACTTCAGTCATCCCTGGTGGGTACACCCATCTAAACCATTTTATCTTACAAGCATAAACTTACACTAATATATTAAAGTACCTAAAAGCACCCTCATACCTTCCGCCCTGCGTAGGGGCAGGGGAAAGACCCCTTTGCAACCGAAATGTATTATTTTTCATTTTTAAAGTAAGTATTCTGGTCACCCCTGGTGTGTACACCCACCAAAACCGTGACGGGTAACAAGCAGAAATCAAAAGTCGATATATAGAAGTACATTAACCACCCTTAGACCTTCGGCCTAGGTGTGTGGCAGGTTTAGGAAAGTCCATTTACGATAGAAATTGAAAATTCTTTATTTTTTTCGGTAGGTACTTTGGTCATCCTTAGTAGGAACACCCACCCAAACCATGATATCTTGCAAACTAAACTCAAATTGAATATATTTAAGGGCGTCAAACCACCCTTAGACCTTCCGCTCTGCGTAGGGGGGAGGATTGTGTAGGCCCCATTACCACCGAAATTTTTATTTTTTTTATTTTTACGGTGGGTACTTTGGTCACCCCTGGTGGGTACACCCACCAAAACCGTGATGGCTAACAAGCGAAAATCGAAAGTCAATATATAAAAGTACCTAAAACCCCCCTTAGACCTTCCGCCCTGCGTAGGGGGTGGTTTGTGAAGGCCCCATTACCACCGAAAATAATTATTGTTTAATTTTTACAGTGGGTACTTTGGTCACCCCTGGTGGGTACACCCACCAAAACCGTGATAAATTACAAGCGGAAATCGAAAGTCAATATAAGAAAGTACCTAAAACCACCCTTAGACCTTCCGCTCTGCATAGGGGGAGGTTTGTGAGTGCCCCATTACCACCGAAAATGATTATTTTTTATTTTTACAGTGGTATACTTTGGTCACCCCTGGTGGGTACACCCACCAAAACCGTGATGGCTAACAAGCGGAAATCGGCAGTCAATGTCTAAAGGTACCTTAGACCACCCTCAGACCTTCCGCCCCGGGGGGGGGGAGGTATACCTACAGTTGGCTCAAAGTCTATGATGAACAAGCATCCTCATTTCGCAAGTTGACGCCTGGTGAACGGCTCAACAAATATCACGCTCTAACTTTTATACTACTCATTATTTGGACAAAACTTAAGAAGAAGAATATTCAGCAAACATATCATTTCTTCTAATAGCGATTATTTCGATTTTTTTTTTAGAGAACCGTTAGCTTGTTATAAAATGTACGCATTATAAATGACAAAATTATCAACATCTTTAAGTCTTTTCAACTTCAATTGACACAAAACTACTGATCGGATTTCAAAAAGAATTCTCTCTAAATATGCATCTAACTAATTAGACAAGAAATAAATAAACTTTCTCGATAGAAAAAGCACAGAACGAAATTTTACAGCATAGCGTGCAGTTTTTCACGGCTCATCCGCACGTAAAAAGCGCGTATTTTAGATGAAAACACATACCATGCGTTTTACCCTATGCTTTAAATTTTCGTTCTGTGCACTTTCTATCTAGAAAGTTTATTTATTTTTTTGTCTAAACAGTCCGATGAATTTTTTAAAAGCGGTCTTGTCAAATCCGATCACTAATTTTTGTCAATTGAAGTTGTTTTATTAAATTTTCATAAAAAAACAAGTAAAAGCCCTTAAATTTTTATTTTAAATGTACATCAAAATAAAACCTTAACGGGCGTGTAAAAATTCAAAGTAATCGCTATTAGAAGGAATGATAAAATTTTGTAAATATTATTGCTCTTAATTTTTTTCCCCAATAATGAATAGGATAAAAGTTAGAGCGTGATAATTTTGTGCGACGTTCACCCAGGCTCCACTTGCGAACCGATGGTTGCTTGTCCACCAGTTTGGGCTCAAAACGGAGAATACCCCTCATTCCCCTCGATTTGTGACGTAGGTGTGTGTACCCTATACACGGAGTCGTAAAACCCCCCCCTCTTCCGCGCATGGTGGTAAGTTTCAGGAAGAAAAACTCCCCTAATCACGGGCCAAACTACGAGAATGTTGCGAGTTGGAATTTGATTATGAAATTGAAATGAATTCCAAGCACTACGACTGGGGAGCAACGACCCCAGCCCCCGGGAGAGGCTTTAGTTGCCAGCACTACAATACGTACATCATTCCCCCCAACTTTGTCGTCGCTCCAGCCGATCCGATATACAACACACTCACGCAGAAGCATTTAGAAAGTCATTTATGTACAGAGGCGTATCCTATTGGAATTCAATTACTTTTTGATATTAGAAGCCAGTTTACTGTCAAGGGAATTGTACAATTTAAAGTAAAATTGAAGCAATGATGATAATGGATCAAAGACAGAATTGATTTTTACTATTTATTTGTAGGTTTATTGTCTGTGTGTTTTGTGTAATGTTAATTTACCTTCATAAGTTCTTATTAATGATGTTGCTTTTTCTCTTTGTTTTTTTTATTATTGCTTTGATTATGATATAACAATGTATTTTCAAATTTTATTTTTCTGCCTAGATTGTCTGGTTGCCGCCCACTGATGGAGCTTGCAACTTGAGTTAGGTTTTCCTGTATCATTTTCTGTGATCAGTTTGACATGAACAATTTTAAATATTATATATCTTTATATAATTATATATATGAGTCAAGATTTTTTAGACTAAAATGTTATCAAGATTTGAACACAAAAATGAAGATTGAACACAAGAATAAAGATTTCGCGTTCGGTGGTTTCTTCCGCGAAAGTTTTTGTTTGTACTCCCTGATTTTTTGCTGTTCCTGATTTTTGGCAAACCTCATATTCGTTTGAGTGGGATCGTCTAATAAATCAGTTTTTTTTCTTTTCATTTCTCTTTTTTAGAGTTTTTTTTCTTTTTCTTTGTCTTTTTCTTTCTTTTTTCCTTTTTTTTCCCTTTCTTTTCTTTTCTTTTCCTTCTCCACCCTTTTTTATATCGTTTCCTACGGACAAGGTCGCGTGTTCGTATCTTATTCGGTTCATAGTAAAGCGATAACTCCAAACGATCCAGAAGCTTAGGGCTAAAGCACTCGTCCGGCAATCGAGAGACCAGGGTTCGATACCCCGCTGTGATGGATTTTTTTAATTTCTGGATCGATTCACATAAAACAAATAAGTATTGCACATTTTTATCATTATGATTATCAACCAGCTAGATGCATTTTTCTGTGTAGGCGAAGGCGACTGTACTTTGTAATCTTCGACCCGCGAAGCGTTTCATGTTACGCAATGGAGCCCAGCCCACCAATTCCACAGGTGTGTGTAGTGTGTGGTTTCACAGGGAAGCAAGTCCTGCGCCGGCGCACTACACGGCATTCGTGCAATTCACATACTCGTCGTCGTGGTCGGGAACCCCTCTGTAGAGATGGCGCTTTCCGTCGTGGTATCGCGGCGCGATATAGAAGTGTTTGTGTGTATATAAGTGCAACCCTCGAAAACTTGTGAGGTAAGGGGACTCGCCGGGTCCTCAAATCCACTCACCACGAGGTTGGCGTGGCAATCCGGGTCTGGCGAACCCCCAGTTGCCGGAGGCTTTTTGCCGAAGGCGTTTTTTTTTTAAAAAGTACCCCTAGTTAAGTGTTCTAAAACACGTTTTTAGGCAAATTTCAGTGACGAAAGGGGGTTTTAAGAGGAAGCCATAATTGGATGAGCGTAGCGAGCTAGCGAGGAAGCGAAGATTCCTTTTCCCACTACACTGGAGAAAAAAATCCGTTTTTTTTTTTTGTTTTTTCTGTTTGTATTATTTGTGTGTTTGTTAACACGTTTCCGGCTAAACCAATACCCCAATTGCGGTGATATTTTTTGGGGACCTTCAAAATCTTTGAACTTAAACTGCCACGTTTTTGAGCGCAATCGGAAAATTATTTCTCGTAAAAATCGCCATTTTATGATTTTTTTTCAATTTTTAAAATATTTCTTCGACTTATAACACCTACATGCTTATTTGATTTTAATGTTTTTTCAAAAAACCCTTAATTTTATGAATTAAGATATTCGTTTGAAAATTTGAGCGCAATCGAAAAATTATTTCTCATGAAAAAATTTTACACGTTTTTTTCTTTTTTTAAACAAATCTGACTTTTAAAACCTACATCTTTATCCTATTGTAAATTTAATTTTTCACAAACTTAATTTTATGAAAATTTAAAATATTCTTGTAAAATTTGAGCGCAATGAATAATTATTCTTATGTATAATTGTAAATTTTTCGATTTTTCCTTTTTTTTAATTAGATTCAAAAAAAAATAAAAAATACAGTCAATTTTTTATTTTATTTAATTTAATTTAAAAAATTATTCGACTTTGAAATAATTTTGTCACAGAACAACAAAAATCCTCATAAACATGGCGCTCATGCACCAATTACGCTCATCCAAAAACGCGGCGGGGACTTAAGCTTTTTCCTATTGTCTACATGATCGTTCTTCCTGAATGAAAAAAAAGTCGACAGTCCGCTTGGAAGACTAGCTGCCCAAGCAGATGGCTTGATACTCATTGTTTGTCTGGTATTTAAGAGACAGATCAATTCGAAAAAAATGACTGAATTTTCAATTGTTTCATTTTCCAATTTGATTTCGAAATGACACCCAAAAACACGGACACAATGTTTAAATTATTGTCTAAAATCACATGACTTGTCTTGAAAAACAACTCAATGTAAAACACTGATCTGTATTAAACCAATGCGTCTTTAAACCCGAACAGCTTGACTATATCTTAGGCTTCAGTGTTTATTTTATTGCATCTATCCTGAATTTTTTTCCTTTTGTTTGCATGCGAAAAAGTCCCGACTGTCCGCGGGCAGTCAAAAAAACTCATATCTTCCCCTTGGGTCGAGTTTTTCCCTGCTCATTGTATTTGGGTAAATTTATTTATTTTTTTATTTGCATTCTTATATTAACATTTTAGCATGTTACTTATTTTTTAAACTTTCTTATTGCACTCATAAAAATTCATTAAGACATTAGGTATTTAAAGTTATCCCATATAGGCTCAAGCTAAAAACGGTAAGGGGTTTTAAGGGTTGGGCTGTTGGCGGGGGGGGGGTTCAAGTACCGACAAATTTATTTTCACTGTTTTTCCCCCAGGACTGGGCCCCTCTCATATTTAGAAAAAAATAAAGTTTTGTTTTAATTGTTTGAAGTTTTTCCAGTGGTATTGAGACCAAGGATTAAATATGTCAACTCGCCAGGAGCCCCTTGTAACTCGCCAGTGGCAGGGTGGGGATGGATTTTTTTTGAGGTTGTAAAATAAATGTATTTTGTGTATTGAAGAAAGATTAAAGTGCATTGCTACTACAAGGTTTTCGTCAAAAAACACGTTTTTGGGTAGTATTTTGGATTTATTAGCAATTTTTTTTCTATCGGCGTTACCCTACTCGTTTGATAATTTGAAAAATGGGAAGCTTTTTATAACGGATACTATTGGCGCATTTTTTAAAAAAAGAATAAATAATTTAAATAGTGATTGTCTCCCACTCAGTGTTGTATAACGATTTTAGTGGGGGCCGTAAAACAAACGACCAACCAACCCTGTAGGCCCCTGGGGTATCCAAGGGGGGGGGTTATGGGGGTTTAAACCCCCCCTGCCCTATTATGTGCCCATTATTTATTAAAAATTTAAAAACAAATATATAATTCATAGAAAAAATGAAGGGAGCAACCCATAACTTTGTATTGCTTCTCTAAACGTGTTTACAGGGGTTCAAACGTCAAAAACGTGAAAAATTTAAAAGGCCTCCGGCGGCTTGGGGGTACCTACAACACCGTCAAAAATCCCCCCCCCCCCCCCCCCCCCACCGAAAAATTCCAGCGGACGCCCTTAAATTTCCTTGGGGCCGGTGTCACACTATCCCGTTTGACGGTCCCGCGAAAACGGATGCGCTTTTGCGGGGTGGTGACGTACTGGTTTTAAATGCGACGTGGCACACCTTCCTTTTTTAACGCCTACCGAACATGCTGCCGCGAAAAGGATGAACGGGCAGCGGGGTGGGGACAACACAGCATTAAAAAGCAAAGGGGTCACACTGTCCCGTTGAAACGACCGTTTTCAAGTTTTTTCAATTGTTTTTCCACCACCTTTTCCATGAGTGTCGCTCCCCACTTCCTACTCGAGAGAACTACCGTTTTTTGTCCTGCTAAAACGCAATTTAACCCGGGTTGGGGGTGACTGGGAAGGCCCTCCCCAAAAGCGCTCCGCTTTCGCGGGACCGTCAGAAAGGGATAGTGTGACACCGGCCTTAGCAGGGTACGGCCGTCGGAATCCGCCGAGCCCGTCCCCCCCGGAATGGTGTTTTACTCTTGACTAATACTGCATCCACACACCACGTATGTGCTGTATTTCTTGCTGCTGTGTTTTGTTATTTCCACAATAAACTACTTTTTTTTTTTCTGGATGCCCATCTAATTTGTAATTTAAAAATTTTGAATCGTATTCGGGATTTGATAAAGTGTGTCCCCAAGGGGTGTAATCTTTTATGGGATAACAGCCCATGCAGCCGAAACCCAGGGCCGAAAATTTACGTAGGACTGCCTCGTTCGTGCGGGTCGGGAAAGTAGGCGTTCACAAACCCCCGCGGGTTGTTCATTATGTTGACGAATATATTGCATAAAAAGTGGGAAATTTTTTTATTTGTGTATTTAAACTGTAGGCCAATACAAATTTAAAAACTACGCTCAAACGTCATAAAACGCAAAAAAAAGTAGGCCTACATCCTAAAAAAATTTACAATTTCCAAAATCCCCCCCCCCCCTTGACGGCGGGACGCGGGGATCGTCATCCGCTACCTGGCCATCGGACGCCGTGGCAATAT